>PVKS010003093.1:0-108519 GCA_004027875.1 Aplodontia rufa
TTTGGGACAATAAGAAACCCAGAATAGCCAAAACATTACTAAGCAAGAAAGATGAAACACATGGATTCTCAATACCAGATCTAAAACTATACTATAGAGCTATAGAAATAAAAGCAGCATGGTACTGGTATCAAAATAGGAATGAAGGCCAATGGAATAGAATAGAAGACTCTGAGACAAACCCACAAAATTTTAAACATCTGATCTTTGACAAAGGGGGTCAAAATATAACATGGAGGACAGACAGCCTATTCAACAAATGGTGCTGAACAAATTCGACAGGCACTTGCAGAAAGTTGAAATTAGATCCTTATCTCTCACCTTGCACAAAAATCAAATAAAAATGGATCCAGGAACTAGGAATTAAACCAGCTACCATACAACTGAGAAGAAAAATTAGGACCAACAGTCCAGCATTTGGGAGTAGGCAAAGACTTTCTCAATATAACTCCTAAAGTGAAAGAATTACAGTAAAAAAATCAATGAGTGGAATGTCATTAAACTAAAAAGCTTCTGCTCAGACAGGGAATTGGTCAAAATTGTCAAGAGACAACCTACAGAATGGGAGATCATTATTGTCTATGATTCCCTTGACAGGGGACTAGTATCCAACATTTAGAAAGTGCTCAAAAATTTTCAAATCAAAAACACTATCGGTCCAATTGATACATGGGCCAGAGAACTAAATAGAAGCTTCTTAACAGAGGACATTGAGCAAGCCAATGAATGTATGAGAAGGTGTTCTACATCACTATAATCTGAGAAATGAAAATCAAAACCACCTTAAGATTTCATCTCACTCCAGTCAGACTGACAAAGATGAAGAATATAAACAGTAACAGATACTGGATGTGGGGAGATAGGGATATAGGGAGGGCTACAGAGAGACAATCAACAACGTAGCATACTCTTTACGCCCCTGAGAAGTCAAATATTATGTATGAAATCATTTAATTCTGTAAAATTCACAATCTTATACATAACTGTATATATGTGGTCAATTATATTTGTTAGGGGCATAATATAGACGCATCAAGAGACTAAGGTGTGGGCAATGTGGGAGTAACTATAATTTCCAATCAAAAGCATAAGATATTATTGCTTTATACACATTTATGATTGTAAAACAATTCTTAATAAGAAAAAAGAAAGTGATTTTAATACTTGCTGAGTTAAGACAAATAAGAGAAATCTCCATGTTCTTTTATGTAATCAACGTATTAGACCTTAAAAAATAACAATGCAAAAATATTAAATTATTAGTAAATAATTTGAAAAACTTTTCAAAATTCAATACATACACATGGAGAAAACTACTGTAAACATAAATTTAAAACTCCTTGAATTATTATTAGTCACATGCCTACACAAATATTACCCAGGTGGAGAACTCAAACATGCCAACACTTGGAAGTGCCTCATAACTTCCTAATCACCCTTCTCTGTCTTTAAAAGTAGCTAGTACCCTCATTTATATAAACTGTTTCCTGAAAATATTCGGCCCTAAACACTATTAGTGTATTTTTTCCCATGTTTGAACTTTATAGAAACGAAATCATGCCATACGTATTCTTTAGTGTCTGTCCCCTCCATCGAGTAGGGAGGAAGAGGATGAAAGCTCGTGAGGTATACCTCTCTCTCAGTGCATATATTTGTAACCTGTTAATTTCCATTCATGTATAATATTTCACACATGAAAATACCCCAATTTATCTATTATTTTGCTGATAAACTGGTGGATTATTTCCAATCTCCAAATGTTATAATATTGCACTAAACATTCTTATCCTGCAGAATAAAAACTATAATTATAAATAAGAGCGTCTATGACTATGTGACAACAAATCCCATCATTATGTACAACTATAATGCACTAATTTAAAAAAAGTTGCACTAATAAAAAACTAAATAAGAGCAATTTATTCCAGGTATGCAAAGATGGTTCAAAATTAGGAGATGTATAGATATAATTTATCATTTTAATAGGTCAAAAGGAAAAATAAAGTGAAAATCCCTACAGATACAGAAAACCATTTGAAAAATCCATATCTATGCTTGAAAAAACACTCAATTAAATAGTAACTAATAGATACAATGCCTAATAAGAGATAATATTTTCACTCTATCCCAAAGCCAGTGTCATTCTTGTGGGTAAACACTAGAAGTAGCTTCACATGGAAAAGATACCAAATATTAACATAACTATTTAACAATGTGTTAGCTTATAATCTCAGAAAATTATAGTGATAAAATAATTGGAAGCATAAACATCGGAAAGAAGAAGGAATTATAAGATTTTATATGCAAGAGACCATAGAAATAATAAACTTGGCAATGTATCAGGTTGTAAACTAAAATGCAGAAATCACTAATCTTCGTACCAGACCCATTTACAATAGCAACAAAAATAGTAACATATCTATAAATCACCTTATGAAGAAAATTTGTAGGCTTATATTAGCAGAGAAAAAGTCTTGAAAACAGACCTAAAGAATACAAGAGAAGACTTTGACAAATGCAAAGGCATACTACTTTTTCAGAACGAAGATTTGAAATTACAAAGCTGTCACTCTGCACTTTTTTATAATTTTAATTTAATCTAATGAAAACACCAACATGTTTTTTTCTGTAATAAAATCAGTAGATTTTCCTTTTTACAATTTGGAACAGTTAAGGAAACAAATAAAAGATGCTAAATTATTCTATAATATTTTGGTAATTAAAGCAGTCCAGTTCCATTGCATAATTAGCCAACATAATAAGGCAGATAAATCAGTCCAACCAGAGCGTAAAGCTTAGAAAGAGATTTAAACACACATGGAAATTTAGTAAAAGGTTAGCATCTTAAATCAGTCAGGAAAAAATTATTGTGATTATACTTAATACCTGATGTTGGTATAATTGGATACCTTTTGTTTATTCACACACAAGAAAAATTTCAAGAAAATTAAAGATATATAAATATGAAATCATAAATGCATTAGAGATAAAGATGGGAAGGTTATTCTATAACTTTGAAGTGGAGGAGCACTTTCTAAGCATGATACAACAATCCAGAAACCAAAGTGAAAGTGTATAATTTTATGTGTCAGTGTGACTGGGCTGTGATGCTCAGATATTTGGTCAAACTTTATTCTGGCTGTTTTTGTGAGGATGTTTTGAGATGAGATTATCCTTCAAATTGATGGGTTTTGAATAAAGTGAATTGCCCTCTATCATGTACGTGGGCTCCATACACTTCGTGAATGGCCTGAATAGAAAAGAAGACTACCTCTAAACAAGAGAATTCTTCCAGTAGATAATCCTCAGACTTGAACTGCCACATTAGCTCTCTAGCCTGCCAGCCTCCCCTGCAGATTTTGGGCTTGCTAGCTACCATAATTGTGTGAGCCAATTCACATGTTTTTGGCTCTGTTTCTGTAAAGAGCCATGACTGATACAGGAAAAACCAGACAAAAAAAAAATAGTATATATAAGAAAAATTTTCCATATTCCAAATGAAACCAGAAGCAAACCATACCAAACACCTCTTCATCAGCCAAGTCAAAATACATTTCACCAACTGGAGAAAAAATTTGTTTAGATAAATGATTAGTGTCCTTAATAGAGAATGAGTTCCTCCTAGTCAATAAAGACCAACAGACCAATGGAAATTGGGCAGGTAATGAACTAACTGCCTGTAAGCTCACGGACATCTGAGAAGGCGATCACTCTCACTCCTAATCAGAAATAAAAAACCAAAGCCATATAGAATTTCCATTCATAGTTACAGAGTGACAGAAATCCGAAAGTATGAGCCAGTAAGGGTGAGAATAGGAGGAAGCAGTCAATCTGAGTTATTAACATTGGGGGCACAAAATGGTGTAATTCACACGTTAAGGCAATTGGCATTATCTATCAGGATGATAAATGCACTCCTGGAAATTTATTCTATGGATAATATATTCTCATGTGCAACATGACATATGTACTATGCTTGTAGGTTTATAAAAACAAGATATCAGAAATAACCCAAAATATCACGAATAAGGGATTGATTGAATAAAGTTTGACACATACATATGAGAGAAACCTATATATTACTCAAAAAGAATGAGTTCAATGTACAGATACGGAAAACTTTTAAAGATACAAAATTTTTCAAAAGAAACTGCAGGATAATTTAAAGTATACATCATTTGTGTAAAAATGGAAGGGTAATAAAATACTCTTATTGAATGTATATGCATAAAATATTTATGAATGAATACAAAAGTTTAAAACAGTATACACTTTTGGAGAGAGGAATGGAAACTGGATGGATGAAGGTCTATGTTAAAAAAATGGGACTTTTCACTCTGTAATGCTTTCTCCTTTCTGATGCTTGAGCAATATACTTATTTAACTTATATGAAACACAACAGGAGACTTCTTCATAATTAGTTCCAATGATGAGAATTAGGCAATTTGGACTGATTTACTCACCAAGAATAATTAGAAAACCTAAAAAAAACCCCTTTTTTTTTTGAAGTTTTCTTGAAGACATTGGGGAGCTAACAAATTAGTAAAAACTCACCAAGTTAAAATCCAAGGGGATGAAGAGCACAAGAAGGGGGAACCTCAGTATGGGGGTCATTTATCTTTGAGGCCTTTGCCAGTTTTGGAACAGCAACCGAGATGTCCTAGCACAACAGCGCAACAGAGAGAGAGCAGGCCTCTGATCTCAAAATCTGGTACAGAATTTAAAAATAGCTGTAGTTACTTTGCGAATGACAAAAGACAAGGTCGAGGATTTTCATATAGAATTGGAAAAATAAAGAATAAAATGGTCATAGAACTAAAAAGCTACAATACCCCAAATTAGGAAGTAGATAATCAAATTTAATAAAAGATTACATAAGTGGAAATGACAATTTAGTGAATTACAAGTCAAAAGAAAATATCCAGAGTGAAGCACAAAGAGAATAAAAGGACTGATGACCCAGAGGAAGGGAAAGAGATGTAGCAGCTACACAGAGAAGGTTTAACACACAGGCAATCAGAATCCTGCAGAAAGGACAATGAGAGGGACAGAAGCCATACTTGAAGAGATATGGGTGAAATGCATTGCCCCCCAAAAGGAAAAAATCAAGCCACAGACTATGAAGGTTTTAAAAACACAAAGAGAATAGTAATAAAACAACACCTATACTTAGGCACATTATATAAAGTATTATGGTAAATAAATAAGTAAAATTTTTTAAAAATTAAAAGGCATGCTGAGACTGTGGCTTGCTGGTAGAATACTTGCCTAGGATAAGCAAGCGCTGGTTTTGATCCCTAGAACCACCAAGTATGGTGGGGATGGAGGGTAAAGAAAGATGGGGCTGGAGCTGTGGCTCAGCGCTTGTGGCATTTGCCTGGCGTGCATGAGGTTTGAACCCCAACACCATGTACACAGTAAAGTGTCAGAGCAGCGAAAGTCACATGAAAAACGAAATAAAATTGATTCTTTCTTTCTCACTGTCCCTCTCTCTCTTTAAAAAAAAAAAGGAGGTAAGGAAAAATTACACATTATCTTCAAAGGAACAACGCTGAGATTGTAAGTCATTTCTCAACTAAAAAAAATACAAAAAGAAAAGAAAACCAGAAGACTATAGGATGGTATCTAAAGGATGATAAAGAAAATATCTATCAACCTAGAATTATACACCCAGAGGAAATCTCTTTTAAAAATAAAAGCAAAATGAAGATATTTCCAGACAATTGAAAATGAAAAGAATTTGTCATTTGGCAGAGCAACTCTAAAAATATGAAAAGATTGTTCAAGCATAAAGAAATGATCCCAGATGGAAGGGTGGAAATGTAGAAAGCAAGAGGCAACAATAAAAATCAAAAGCAATGAAATTGTTTGAGTAAATTTAAATGAATATTAGCTGTATAAGACAATAACAGTGTTTGGGGTTTTTTAAATTTCTAGAGCTTTATGCTATGTGATAGCAATTACGCATAATTCTGGACTGGGTGCCAGAGTTAAAGGATTCTAAGATCTCCGTATTTCCATATAGAGGGTAAAGTGCCAGTTGGTATTAGACTTTGATTGGTTGAACAATGCACATTTCAATTGCCAGCATTGCCTGGGAACTTGAAATTCTCAGATGCTCTTTCTTATGAAATAAAAAACTCAAAATAAATTATCAAAATAAAAAAGAACAGTCTAGCTACATGCAAAATATACTTCTCAAAGATAATATTTTATGAAAAGTCATACTCAAAGGAATATTTATGTATCATTCCACATATACAAGGTTCAAAGAAATTGACAAAACTAAATTATATAATTTAATATGTAGGCAACTACATGTGAAGAAAAGCAAGGAACCAATTACTATAAAAGACATAAAAGTCACCTCTGAGGGGAACTTCTGGGCCCTTGGGGGAAGGGAGCAGCACCATATGAGGTTGGAGTTGAACTAAGAGGTTATTAAGAATTCTGGGTTTTATTCTACTGACAATGCACTCATTGAGCAGTTTTAAGCCAGAAAACACGATTGGTCTGTTTTTGAAGAGGACAACTCTGAACATTTGTGGGTTCTGTAAGGACAGAACCAGAAGCAGGGAAACCAGCTAGGAGGCTATTGCAGAAAATTCAAATGAGTAATGGCAGTGGCTTGGATTAGGGGATCCTGTTGGTTTTCTACTGATAGGCATTTGAAACAGCATAATTTATTTTGTAATTCTGTTAAGTTACAGGTTAGACACAGATCTCACTAAAATTGAGGTATCAGTGGGACCTGTTATTTCCTGGGAACTCAAAAAGGAATCTACTTCCTTGCCTTTTCTAGCTTCTAAAGACCATGAACATTTCTAGGCTCATGGTCTCCTCCTCCAGCTTCAAAAACAGCAACATTGCATAACTCACCACTCCTTCATAGTCACACCCCTCTGTAACTGGCTCCAGCCAGGAAGAGTTCTCCCCTTCTAAAGATGTGTATGACTAGGTTGAGTTCTCCTGAATCACAGAGGATAATCTTTTCAGGTCAAAGTCCCTAATGTTAATCATACCTGCAAAGTTCGTTTTGGGAAGGTCAGGCAGAGAATTGTATGACAACATATAGGTTCTGGGGATCGGGACTTTGACATCTTTGTGCACTTTTATTCTGCCTACCACAGAGAGAAAGGAGGAAGTGGAGAGATCTGGAGGCCTCCAGTAGCCTTTACCTACCTACCCAATTATACTTCCGACCTACCCTGTACATGATGATCACCTAAAACAGACCTTCTCCAATTTGGGCCTGTCCTGAATTTGTTCTTTAGTCCCCATATTGCTCAGTCCTATTTATCTCCTTTTCTGGTCATGCGCAATTGCATGGTGGTTTTGCAGGCAGGACTGTGTCTGCTTTATGAGCACTGGTTCTATAGCTGCATAGCATCTTGTTATACAGAGCATCCTTGTGTGTTCTTAGCCTATTGTAAATAACACACTTGCTAGCCATGTTCAATTTGATTTATCTTCTAGCTAAAAGGAACTATATAGCTATTTGAGCCTTCAGCCACCTTCTTTTCTTTTTCTTTTTTCTTTTTTTAAAAGAGAAAGGGCCAGTGAGAGAGAGAAAGAGAATTAATTTTATTTAGTTTTTCACATGGCTTTCATTGCTCCAACACTTCACTGGGTACCCGGTGCTGGGGTTTGAACCTGCGTCCTCGTGCATGCTGTAGCCGCTGAGCCACCGCTCTATATTGTTCTTTGAAGTAATGATCTTCAGATAAGCTGTAGACAATACAGTCTCTATGACCAAAATCCTACCAAAATTGCCTCCTTCATTCTGTCCATTCCCAGTCATCCTACTAAGGCCCCTCTCTATTCTCACCCAATCTTTCATAAATGTTCCTAATAATCATATGCACACAATTTCCATAGGGTGGAAAATATAATATTTCAAGAACTATGCAGTGAGAAGCTATTTCCATCTCCACACCAGTATGACGTATAACATAAACAACTCTATAAAATAAAAAAGTCAGTGTTTAGCCATTCTCTTCACAGCTCTTAGTAAACAGCAAGGAATTATAAATCTCCCTTCACTTTTGCAGTCAACAGAAGACACTAATGAGTGGGAAACAACAGCCATTATTTCTATTTCTTTCAGACAACGAAGAGAGAGGCTGATTAAAATTCAAGAGGAATATGGAGTACTTTGCGTTAAAAAATTCCAAATTAAAATTATCTTTTCATTATATTCTTTTAAAAATGCTTTTCTTAAAACAAATTAGTTTTGTGAGCGTGCAAAAGAGGGAGAGAGAATTCATTCATAGATTGAACCATGTTTTCTCCTTAAATGGTGACTTGAATGCCCTCCATTACCTTTTGCCTTTATGTCCTTTAGTTGCTATTGAAAATAAAAAATTCTTCTTAGATTTGCTTTGAATTCCCCAGGCTTGCGCTCAAGGATCTATGTTATGTAAACAGGTATTTGTTAAAATGAAAGTGATGACCTTATCATATGCAGCCATTGAGCACTGAATATGTCATTACATCTCCTTCAAATCCTCTTGACTTTCTGCTCTCAGTCTCCAAACTTTCTGTGAACTGCTTGACATTTGATATGGGATCATCCAGGCTGCCCTTCCCAGGCTCTCCTCCTCTCTGTCTTTCAACTTCTTGTGGCAGTGATGTGACTAGAAATGAACATTGCTTTCAGAAACGACCAGCCAGTAGCTCTAAATTTTTTATCATGTTTTTTTTCAATCTTCTTCCTCAACTTTCACTCTCAGTTTTTCCATCTGTCTGTCAGGCTAAGGATACATTCAGTTGCTTCAGCACTTTTACCAGAGATTTTCAGATAATGACTTACAAAAATCAGCCAATGGATTATTTTCCTTACTGGTTGTTCCCTGTTTGTTTTGTTTTGGACATTCAGCCCTCATCACAGTTGTTTGATGCTAGTTAACTAACTCAAGCATACATCCCTTTATTCAGCCCCTCCTTTGGGTCAGTCTTTGTTCTAGGCATATGCAAGTTTGGGTGGCAAACATAAACTTTGTTTCTACATTCGTGGGGGAGGAGAAAATTATCAGTGAAAATACACCACAGTAGATGCAGAATTACAACTGCAAGAAATATTCTGGAAGTGCCAGTTGTTATGAGGATGTTTAACAGGGCATTCAAAGCGGTCTTGTCTCAAGAAGTGCTATTTGACCTGCTAGGGTATGCTCAGATCTAGGTTAAAGGAGTGGGACAGCATGTGCAAATGTCCACGGTGGCAACTCAGAGGAGGCCAGTGTGACGCAGCCACAGAAGAGCCAGGACAGCAGCTGCTGCAGGAGCAAGTGTGTATAGGGCAGACCATGGAAGAGCTTTCTCACAGGTCCTATTAAGGATTTGCTCCTCATTCCAAGACAAGGAAGACCACTGAGGGCCTTCATCCAATTTCATGTTGCCCTGTCTTTCTCTTTTGTTTTCTTTCTTTTATTCCAGTGACAGGTAAGTACTATAAATAACAGTTATAAACAGACTAGCTCAGAGAACTTCAGGTAAGACCTTCTAAATTCATAATACAGATTCTTTTTTTTAACTTTTCAAAATATTTTATTACCCTTTTTCACATAGTTAACCACAAGCAATGTAGATTTTGTGTCCTATTATTACTTCATGTAGCATGAGTTTTTTTCTACAGCATTGAGAATATTTTTGATCTCAGTTTTAATGACTGCTTAATACACTCTCCTGTGATAATTTCTTTTTAAAAATTATTTTTGTTTAAATAACTGTTTTTTAAAATTTTATTTAGAAGTTGTGTTGTTGTATAATCATAAATGCATATGTAATAACAATATGAAATATCCCTGATCCTAATCCAGAATCACCCATGCATCACCACACCCCATTATCTTGACTCTTCTATATTTTCCCTTATACAGATATAAATGTCTTTAAACATATACACGATTGTGCGTTTTCCAGAATTAAATGATTGTGTAAGTATTATTTGGCTTCTTCGGGGAGTAAAGAGTATGCTACATTATTGATTCGCCCTGAGATCCCTCCCTATCATCTCCCTACCTCTCCCCTCCCTGCATCCTTACCCCCTTATCTATGGTTCCCCTAGATTATATGTTGCTTCAACTTTGGTGAATCTAGTACATGAGCTTGACCTTTCACCCAAGCCTGAGTTTTGATCTAACTTCCACAAATGAGGGAAAATATTTGACCCTTGAGTCTCTGGGTTTTGCTATTTTCACTCAGTATAATTTCTTCCATTGCCAGCCATTTACCTTCAAAGGCTGTAATATTGTTATTTCTAATAGCTGAGTAGAACTCCATTGCATATATATACCACAGCTTTTGGATCCATTCATCCAGTGATGGACATTGGGCTGATTCCACATTGGTTTCATAACCTGGACTCTCCCAAAAAACTTTATGGGCAATGCCTAAGAAGATATTTAGATGATTGTTAATAGATATACCCATAAAATATGCATTTAAAAGTAGGACATTGGTAGTCTTCCTTTTTATCACTTCTTGAACAAAATGAAGTGGCCCAAAGAAGTTACAGAGTCAGGCTCTGTAGAAGCTGCATTGCACACGAATCTTCCGTCCTCACGCCTGCTCAGGTGCTTTTCCTTTTTCTTTCTTTTCTTTTCTTTTTTATCAACCTCCAAGGAAAAATAAAGTGCTTTTGATGTGACACATCTTGTGATCTCGAAATAGAGGCTTCCAGAGGGGTCTGAATAACCTGATGCCCTCAGAAAGGATATAGTTGCTCAGGAGAAAAAGAAACCTTAAATAGAGACCTTGGGACATAAGAAAGTGACAAGAATGTTACAATCCATGGAGCTGATCTGATGAATCCAATGAGCAGCCAGACTTGAAGGGCAGTTGGTCCTTAAAAAACTCAGCAGGACTGAGAGCTTCAAGTACCAAGAGACTGGCAGCCAAACATTTCTAAGAAATTTGCAATTAAGCCTTCTTCTGCCCTTGTCCATTTTGTGCTTCAAAAAGCATCCGCCACATTTGGGCCACATTTGGACAAGGCCCTGGCTTGCCCCTCATTTCTCTAAGCATCTGTCCATTTCTAAGCAAGTGGCCATGATTCCTTATGCTCTGCTGTGCCCACAGGCTACAGCAGAAGGTCTAGAGACACAAGCCAAAAGCAAGGAATCATTCCAGGAGAGTCAAGAGTGAACTATAGGAAGCAAATCACAAAATAGAGGGCTGGCGGGGGAGAAGAGAATTATATTATATTATATATTATAACATACATTTTTTAAAATGTGAAAATTATATTTACACTAAAACTTCAAAAAAGTCCAAATAAATATATTCAGGCTTGAAGTTTCTGTATGCTAACTGAATATAGATCTTTGGTGCCCTGTGAAACTTACAGAAATAGACAAATGAAATCACCTGTAACAGTTACCTGTACATAAATAGAAAACAGAGAATGCTACAGATCTTACTTCGCACATTACAGAGGGAAATAATCTGAAACCTAAAGTCGTTGCTGGTTCTGAGAATCGGTGGAGAGCAGTCAGGGCAAGAGCAGGCAGGGGGGCCTGGCAGTGGCAGAACGTGGAAGAACTCAGCTCCTGCAGGAAGATGTCACATTCTGAGAGCATAAATAACTGAGAAAGGTGCATGACCCAGCAGATCAAAGAAACTGCTCCTGGGACACCAAGTCCCTACTTGAAAGTGCACAGCTCCAGAGGAGGTGGCAGTCTTGGAAAGGGATCTCTTTTGGGAGAGGAGGTGCTGCCGGATGCTAGGTGGACAACAGAGGAAGGCAGCAAGAATTCAAAATTATAGGTCCTTACAAAAGAAAGAGAAGGCACCACACCCCTGCCAAAACACAAAAAATCTGCCGTTTATTTTAAAGAAATTGCACTCCCTCTATCAACCAAAGACAAGGCTCCTGATGTAGAAAGCCAAGTGGCCTCCCTAAAACTTTATTGCTAACTGTAGAATCACCTGTTTTTGCTGATCCAGGAAAACACAAGACAAAGCTAAAACAGCAGATAATACCACAAAAAGCCACCATAAGACTATAGAGAATGGGAATCAAAGTGTTTCGGTGGGTGAGAATCCTTCCCCCAAACTACCGCAAGGAAGAAGAAAAGCAACGCATCACAACCCCCAGCGCTGAATTAACTGTCAATAAAAAAGCACTTACAGATATTTTAAGAATACTTTTAACTAGAAACCCGAAAGCTCAGAAAAGAAAAAGACAAATAAAAAGAGGACAGGAAATCAGAGCTGAAAGAACCAGGAAACAATGCACATTACAATAGGGAAGTGACTGTCGCACCTGAGCCAGGCATCACACACAGCACTACTGACAGTCAAGCAAATGGGCAGCAAGAGCCCCATGACAGGAGGTAAAAGGAGCAGCGTTCCTTCCAAAAAATGTGGAGCCAGAATATAACAGTGAAGAAAAGATCAGACAAATCCAGACTCTGTCTCAAAGACAACTGGCTTGGACTGAAAAATAGAAGTAAAATGAAAGAAAAAAGTGGAGGAGGGGTGGAAATATCCTTCTAGCTAAAAAGGAGATTAAAGAGAAATAATAAGTGGAATATCTGATCCTGATTTGGAGGAAAATATTACATCCGATGTAAAGAATACTTTTGGAACAAGTGAGGACATCTGAGTATTATCTTTATATCAGATAATATGACATCAAAATTAAATTCCTTATATTCTGATAAATGTATTGTGGTGATGTAGAAAAATGCCCTTTCTCTTAGGAGGCACTAGCTGGCTGAAATATTTAAGGGTGCAGTGTCATGTTTAGTCCTTCAGATGGGTCAATAAAATCCATGTGCATAGATGAATAGGTAGATGGATGGATTGACAGAGTTAAAGATAAAACAAGTATCTCAGAATGTTAATGATTTATGGTGTTAGATGTAACATGGTGAATAGTGCACTTCCAAAATTCATATTCAATAACAACTGCAGAAAGTGACCTTATTTGGAAATAGGTTCTTTGAAGATGTAATTAAATTAAAATGAGGTCATACTGGAATGGATATGATGGACCCTAGATCCAATATGCATCCCTTGTTAAGAGAGGAGAGGACACACAGAGAGACACCTGGGGAAGAAGGCCATGTGATGGGTGCAGGCAGATTGGAGGGAAGAACCTACAAGCAAGGAGTGACTTCCAGCAACCATCAGAAATTAAGGAGAGAGCCAGGGATGGTAGCGCACACTAGTAATCCCAGCTACTCGGGATGCTGAGGCAGGAGAATCACAAATCTGAGGCCAGCTTCAGAAATTTAGTGAGATTCTATTTCAAAATAAAATAAAAAGGAGTGAGGATTGTAGCTCAGTGGTAGAGCACTTTCCTAGCATGGATGAGGCCCTAAGTTCAATCCCCAGTACTGGGCGGGGGGAGGGGATAGGGAGTAAAACTTCCAGTAACCATCACAGGGGGAAAGGACGGGTTCTTCCTTTGGACTTTCAGAGGAGCATGGACCTGCCAACACTTTAACTTCAGACTTCTCGTCTCCAGAATTATGAGAGAATAAATTTCTGTTGTTTTAAGTCAACCACTTTAACTAATTTGTTACAAAACCCTGGGAAACTGATGCAGTAAGCAAAGATAAAAAAGAGCTCAGTGAAAATACTTTTGAATTTGCTGTATGTTTGAGTTAACTTCAAAATCACAGGTTGGGTAGAATAAAAATAGACTTTAAAAAAGCATACACATGGAAAAAAAAAGCCAATCTACCAGTCAATGGAAGCCTTCTTCCTGATGGTTTCAAGGAGTCCTCAGTGCCCCCAGGGATCTCAGAAAACCTCTCCAACCTCTGTTAGTTTATGAGTACACTCAGTCATCTCCCTCCTCCTCCCCAGTCTTATGCTTCCATTTGTGTGTGGTTGATTACTGTGTTGAGAACTGGGGTGATAGTTTGGAATTCTACTGCCGGGTCATGGAAAGGCAGCTGATCTTCAGTAGAGTGGGGGGAGGGAAGATTCTGCAAAGAAGATAAAAGAACAAAACAGATCCTCCTCATTCACAGGAATGATAGGCAACATTGCATAAGGAGTCAAAATATGAACAAAGGCAACCTTGGGTCTGGCTCGAGACGGTGTTGGCTTCACACAGGAGGGCATGTGCCAGGGGAGGAGAAGTTGGAATTGGCTGTTCAGTTGGTTTGTTTGACTGTGCACTCTGGAGCCAGTCTCACTGGGTCTGAATTTAGATTCTGCCTCTTATTGTCATTGTGACTTTAGAAAAGTGGAGGTAATAATAGTTCCCACATACTATTGTGGTAAGAAATATATTTGCAATGCATTTAGAATAGTTCCTTTGACTCTGCATTACAGAGGAATTACCTATATTTTCTTTCCAGATCTCGGCCCTAAGTTATGTGTGTGGCTTCCCCTAGTAGCTCCAAAGTGCTTTGCAGGCCAAAATAATTATTTTAATAGAGTTTAACCCTGAAACTTTGGAATCATCACAACCAGTTTTAGGATAAGGAAGAAGGAGACTGCTATGTGTGATTGTTATTTTTCCCTTTGTAGTTATAATTTTCTAAATTGCCTATAATAAAGCAGTACTAATTTGTAGAAAAAGTAAAGATGGGAAATAGAAAACAGATAACCATGTCCCTCTTCCTAATTTTCCCACTGAAAAATAGAACGTCAACCAGGAAGCAGAGGCACTCGGATGCCTGCACAGCCCCTGCTCTTGCCCACCCTGCCCAGGCAGCCCACACTGCAGCTGGGTGCCCAGTGTGTCTGAAAGGACTTGGTGCATAACCAGCAAAACATAAAATAATAAAATAAAATAAAAGACTTCAAGTTTAGTGGATTATTCTGATATAAATAAACAAAGTCAAGCAAGAAAGCAAAAGTATATCAATAAGTTTGGACGTTTATTTAATGTGGATTTATGGACTTCATTACCAAAAGACATTGATTAACAATACTTATTTCCAAATACAACTTGATGAGTACCCATAGTTGAAACTGAAATTGGTAAACACTTCAGCCCTCCTCTCGGAGGTCTAGCTTTCAGGAGTCTATTTCCCTAGATCTTTTATTATAATTTAGCCCATTTTGAAAATGGTATACTGAGTAGGAAGTAGGGTGGAACACTGTTATTAAAAATATGAATATGCACATCATCTGAGCCAATGACTGCCACATTTTTTGCTGAACTTACCTTTATTTTTATGTAATGAATCCAATGAACTGATCAAATTACATCTGCCGGTCAGATTATTAGAGCGAAAGAATCTGATTCAGCTTTATATATAAACTAGGCATTATAATATGTAACATAAATGACAGCTGTCAGGCCCCCAGACTAAACCTCCAACCTCTGTCTGTGCCCTGCTTCTCTTGCCCTCATCTGTAAACAAACAAACAAACAAACAAACAGCTACCACTTAGCAACCTCTGTGCTGTGCACTAGGCCTGTGCTGAGCTCTTTGTTTCCATCAGAGCCCCTGCTTTTCCTCCTTTATGAAGGTCACGGTCTACTTCACTGGACTGTAAGCTCTTTGAGTCATCGTGATGACTGCTCACTGCTGTTTCTCCAGTCCCTTACCACATACCCTGGAACTCACTTAAATCAGGGAACACAGCTTTTGATTCTTGGTGTCCTCCCTATTTTAACACTAAGGGAAATTAAGGGTGAATGAAGCGTTTCCTCAAAGTCAGTAAATGTGAGAGCCAAGATTCAGACCCAGCTGCATTTGACCTCCAAGGCCATGAGAGCTGTATCAAGCTCCTGGCTCTCCAATTAGTTTTAAGGAAACCTATTTATTAAGCAATTTCAAATTAATAGCACAAATGAGGTTTAATTCCTGCTCTCTATTTCTAAGACAAATACAGTAAGTTACAAACTGGAGTTTTAGTTTTGTCCAAGATAATACTAAGGCCACCCCTGGGCTGTGGTGCTTTCTAATGCATGGCATTATACATTTCAATATTTGCAAACACTCTCCACCTATCATCATCACCATGACTGCCTTCTCTTTCCTAATCCATAACATACATCCAAGTTTCAACCAATGTTATGCCAAGGTTGGCCCATACTGCCTTCCCAAACTGATTGTTAAATTTTTAAGAATTTTTTGAGCTAGTTATTTAATTAAAAATTAAACTTAAAAAGAAATAAACTATCTTAAAAGCAAATGAAATTTCAGTGGAGAAAGGATAATCTTTTCAACAAACAGAACTGGAACAATTGAATATCATGGGCAAAAAAGAAAAAAATGAACCTTGATTTAAAATTTTACAGTGTCTAAAAATTAATTCAAAATGGATCTAAATGTAAATGTAGAACTGTAAAAACTTTTATAAGAAAACATCTGAAAAAATATTCAGGATCTAAAAGCTATGTGAGGAGTTCTCAGACATGACACCAAAAGCAAGATTCTTCAAAGAAAAAAATGGATAAACTGCATTTCACCAAAATTAAAAATTTTTGTGCTACAAAGGATACGTTTAAGAGGATGAGAAAACAAGTTACAGACTGGGAGAAAAAACTTGCATACCACATATTGGACAAATGTATGTAGAACTCTCAAAACTCAATTGTGTAGTAATAAACAATCTGCTCAGAAAATCATCAAGAGATAAGAAGAGACTGTCACCAGACAGGTGACAAAGATGGCAAATAAGCATATGAAAAGATGTCCAGCATTAGGCCTTAGGGAGCGCAAATCAAAATCCAGACAGAAGTCAGCACAGACCTATCAGAACAACTGAAATGACACACAGCGACAGCACAAGATGCTGGCGAGGATGGGCAGAAGCTCGATGTCTTATGTGTGCCGGTGAAGAGTAAACACACAATCACTCTAGGGAACGCTTTGGAAGCTTCTTGCACTAGTCATGGGATCCCAGCAATCACTCTTGGGCACTTATCCCAGAAAATGAAAAATTACACTTACACAAAACCTGTACAAAAATGTTTATGGCACCTCTATCCATAAGAGAAAAAAAAGATGGGAACAATCCAAATACCCATCAAAGGGTGAATAGTGCAACACACTCTGATGTCTATACAAGGGAGTATTACTCCGTCATAAAAGGAAGAGTACAGGCACCTATGCAGATGAGAGCCCAGGGGATTATGCTTAGTGGAAAGTCAGTCTCAAGAGTTTACACAGTGTGTTGTTACATAGCCATAAACTTCTGGAAATAATAAAATTGTAGAGATCAAGAACAGATGAGTGATTGTCAGAGGACATGGAGAACGAGGTGACATAAAGGAAAAGCATGAGAGAGTTCCTTTGTGGTGGTGAATGGACAGTCTAAATCCTGAGTGTGCTGGTGGCTACATAAAGCTCTCCATAGAATGCAGCTGCACACACAGACACACACACACACAAACACATACACACACTTAACTCCATGAATACATATAAAACGCTGATTACTGATGAATTTCATAGTCATGTAGTAATATACCAGTGTCAGGTTCTTGGTTATGTCATTGTACTAAAGTCATTTACATTGTCAGCATTGAGGGGAAGCAGAGTGGAAGGTATGTGATACTCTCTTCTATTTTTGCAACTTCTTGTGTATCTATCATTGCTTCAAAATTAAAAGTAAACAAACAAAAATAAGAAACTCAAAAACCCATCAATTTCTAGCTGTCTTACTTCTTTTTACTATAAACAATGCCATGGGTTTATTTATATTATCTGCATGATGGATGCATTAGTCAGTTCAGTCTCATTAACAACAGACATTTATTTTTCACAGTACCAGAGTCTGGGAAGTCTAAGACCAAGGTGCTAGCAGGTTCATTTCCTAATGTGGGGCCCCTTCATAGCTTCCTAGGTCCCTTCCTACCTCCTTATTGTATTCTACTTCGTTAGAAAAGACAGAAGGGGGGGGGAGTGGAGGAAGGGAGGAAGAGAGTGAGGGAGAAAAAGAGAGAGAGAGAGTGAGGCAATGGTCAAACTCTCTGTCTTATAAGGACACCAATTCTACCACGGGGGTCTCACCCCTAACTACCTACCAAAGACTCCCACCTCCAAATACCACCATCACGTTAGTGATCAGAGTTTCTACATATGAATTTGGAATGCGGTACACAAATATTCAGTACATGATAATTGTTGTATTACACAGGCTACCAATCAGGCTACCAATTGCAAACACAGGCTACCAATCAGGAGTTGGTGTATTTTCTCTTTGTTGATTGTTACCAAATTAATAAAAGAATAAATAGTTAAGAAGGAGCATGTTCTGGAATCCTATTACACAATAGATTGACTATAGTTAGTAATAACATATTATGTATTTAAAAATATTGAGAAGAGAGGATTTTGAATGCTCTCAAAGAAAAGATTAATGTTTAAGGCTCTGCATTGCAAATTAACTTGATCCAATCATTGCATACAATGTATTCATGTACTGAAATATCATATTGCACCCCACAGATATCTGCAATCATCACATCAATCAAAAAGTAAAAAGTGAAAACAAACAGAAACTATTGGAAACTATAAATGTTGCAGAATAAACTTAAAAGTCTGTCCTGTTTTGCAACCATTATACTGTGAATAATGTCAATTTGTAAAAAAACAATCTTCTATTATTTGAGTACAATTATTTGATTCAGCAAAGAAGTTACATTAGTAATGAGTGAAATTCTAACACAGAAGTTGTTTTGTCGCAATTTCTTCTAACTCAGAAAACAAAAATATCAACCATATTCATGTTGGAATTACATTAAATCATCAATTGAACACACAGATTGGCTGCAGATATCTGGCTCAAATAAAAAAAAATCCTTCCATAACTGACAGGCTGTATAAAATTTATCACTCATGCTACTTTTTATTAGTAAAATTAATAATAAGTTAACCATGTATATATTCACATTTAAAGAGAATCAGTGTTCATGTTCAAGCATTTACCAGTGCAATACTGGTTTAAATGTAATCTCCTCTTTTTTGTTTTTCTCTCAGTGTAGGCAATCACAACTCTGCTCTCTTTAAAGTGGAGATTTCCATTAATTGTTTTTCATCTGACTTTTATCTTTTAAATGCCTTGTTTCAGGAGGACTGATTTAACCCCTGACATGTTAAGATTTGTGTATTCAAGAATCAACGGCCAATTACAACTCCAGACCATGATTACTTTATAGGAAAATGTTCAGTTTCCTTTTGCTCTAACAGTGAGCTGGGTCAGTTCCAACTGGCTTGTAGTTTACCCGTCAGAATTATGACTGTTCTAATGGCTTTTCTATTTCTTTGGTCATAACAAAATCAAAAAGCAAGAATTCTTTATGACAAGGTTGTTCATGAGATTAACATGTTTGGCCCATACCTAATAATAATTTTTTGTACTCACTATCCCATTGTTGTGACCACATACTGATCAAAGATCAAATTTCTCAATTGATGTGCTGTTCAGCCTCATGTATAGTTAGCATTTTTCAGGCTTATTCTGACTTTTAACCCCTAATTCTAGTGCCCAGAACCAATTCTTTTTTTTTTTTTTTTTTGAAATCTAGTTCAGTTTCCTCCTCAATCCATTTGGTATGGAAAAATATAATCATTTCCCTGAATTTCCTGTGAATGAAGCCAAATCTCTCTTCCGACCTCAGTCCTGTTTGTCCCTTATGTTACTGTTATATATGTCTGTGACTTGCGTCATACAACCCCATCATCCCCTTGAGGGCAGAGTTCTTTCCTAATTTAATTCTGAATTTCACCACAAAATGACTCATTTGATGCCTGTACGTAGTAAATTTTTTTAAAAAAGTTGGTTAAATGGAATGAGTCAGGTACATAACACCAGGTGAATAAGTTAGTTTACCACTCTGGCTTACATGTAAGCCAGGAAGAGAGATAAGAGATTGTAAATATGCAATATGTACAACACATATGATATACTTTTAACATAATGATATAATATAATAGTTAGCATTAGTTGCACTGTCACAATCATATTGCTAGTCTTGATACTGGATTAGGTTTCATTGTACCCATGAATTATCTAGAGTAGTGGCTGGATGCAGTGAGAATCAGGAGTGAGAAGATGCAAGTTCTCATCTCATCACTGTGCATGGCCTTCGGTTTGTCAGTCTCTGGGCTTCACTTCCCTTCTATGAAAAATATGAATGAATGTGGGGAGAAGGTTGAGCCTCTTTGTAGTGCTAAAGGTCTGTCCTTGCACAGTGCTGTGTGACAAGCCTCTCAGGCTGTGTTGGGCTCCTAGAGACAGGCAGTTCTGTCTTCTGCAGCTTCCTTTCTCTAAACCCATGGACTCTCCCTCAGAGATGGACTGAGGCTGTCTTGGTGAAATATTAGTGGGTGCAAAGATACCCAACATTTTACTTTGGTAACTGGAGGGATTGAAGAGAGATTACTGCCTTCTTCAGTTTATGATCACAGTGACCACTTGGAAGTTATAGAAGAAAAAAATCAGTGCCAGTGAGTTCCAGAGGTAACATGCCCACTGGTTTTTCTCTTGGCAAGTCCTGTGGGAGGGATGCCTCTTGAGTTGATCAACCTGGTGACACCATTCCAATTCATCTTCCCTGCAGACCCTGCAGGCCACAGGGCTGGTGACCTCAATTACAGAGGCAGAAACACAGATGCCCAGAAAAACAGGGTGTCACAGCTGGAAGAGCCCTTGTCTAGTCCAAGCATTCGATTTTACACATGAGGAACCTGGTGCTCAGCAAGGCCAGAGGACACCCCCCAAGGTCACACAGTGAGTTAGTGGCAGAGTGGATCTGTGGAGCACACATCCTGGAGTTCTGACTTACAGATTCTTCTCCTCCCAGCAGCAAACAGGCATGGACAGGCATCCTTCTACCTGCTCCCAATTCTAAAAACAGGTCTGATAGACCAAGAGTATGAGAGACAATTGAAGTTGGTCTGAGGAAAAAACTAATTTCCAATTCTTTTTTTAATTTTATTTTTTTTATTAAGAGAGAGGGACAGTGAGAGAGAGAGAGAGAGAATCAATTTTATTTAGTTTTTCATGTGGCCTTCGTTGCTCCGAGTCTTTGGTGTGTATGTGGTGCTCAAACTCATGTACTTGTGCATGCAGTGCAAGCGCTGTGACCATGAGCCACGCTCCAGCCCCCTAATTTCCAATTCTTAACTTGATTAGAATAGCACTCCTTGTCTTTAATATGTGCCACTGGATTCTGGATGCGATTATTCTGGAGCACTAAGCAACTCCTGCCTCTGAAGCCCTTTTCGTTTTTTGGTTGAGCCTCTGCCCAGCAGCACTGCTTAGGGTAAGGATGACAAGAAACAGTGGTTATGTTTCCTGAAATGTATCCGTCAGGACTCAAAAGTTAACTGCTAGACCATGAGCTCCTTGGGAAGAGCAGAGCCTCAGGATGACATTGGCCTGAGGTCTGGCATTTGGCAGACAGGCAAAATGTTGTCCTGAAGGTATCTTCATGCTGGTGACCACAGTGTCACAGAATATGCAGTGGTCTACAAAATGGCTCAGCAGTAGTTACTCTTTACGACTTTGAGAAATGATGATAAGGTTTGTAACGAGTGGCTCAGGAAGGAAGGTTATGGTTCTTTCTTTTTCATGTTTTAGAGAGAGAGGAACAATGAGAGAAAGAGACAATCAATTTTATTTAGTTTTTCGTTGCTCCTACACTTCATATGTGGTGTTGGGGTTCAAACCCGGGTCCTTAGGCAGGCCAGGCAAGTGTCGTAACTGCTGAGCCACTGCTCCAACCCATTAACTTTCTTGATATGTATTTGGAGTAAGGAAATGGGAAATTTTATTATATTCACTGTGGTGGTAGTAGATATATGGGAGGAACTCAAGTAGAGTGAAAAGTACGTTCTCCCATTCTTATTTCAAGAGCATGAGTGTGTATTCTTATTCCAATGGTTCTCTCTGTCACTGTCTTTCTCTGTGTTATCTTTTTACTCTTTAAGAAAATGCTGTGCAGGAAGAATTTCCATTTGTAATTCTGTGTTTGGGGCCTCAGTACTTTCTTTCCATCTCTTTCTCTCTCATTGGAACTTCTCTCTTTAGAGTGGGTTCTGTGAACTAGAGAACCCACGCTGCAGCCCTGCAGGGAGAATAGAGTTGCCTGCTAAGGCTAGATGAGTTTAGGGGAGTTTAGAAAGCTTCCACAGGAAGCTGCGTGTCCTCCTGCCAGCCATACCCTTCCCAGCTCCCCTTGCCCTGGATGGGATCCTGTGACTGAGCCCTGAGGAGTGAACTGTGGGCACCCATCATGAGGAACTTCTAAACCTGGCCCTTGCAAAATATAGTAAGTGCGAATTTTTAGCTCTTTCTACGTATTTACATTTTTAGCTCTTTCTACAGCAACTTTGTAGGCTATAGGATGGAAATGGGCCATCTAATCCATTATGGGATTTGAGAGCAAATTAAGCTCAGTGCACCAAGCATGTCACTTTTTGGGGTTTGTTACTGAAGCACAGCTTACCCTATCCTAACTTTTTCTTCTTCTGATCTGTCAAGCCCATATTATCTGAGGATGAAAAGGAGGCAAGAATGAAGGGTGAGAGACTTCTGTAGGATTATAAACTTAGCCTTGGTCTGCAGATCCTCTCCTGCTATCTTGCTTAGGAGTTTGACTGTGTTGTCCCAGGATAGAGGGTTTGAGGGGAAGTGTATAAATGCCCCTATTTTCTCTTTTTCCTTAAAACTTTCTTAAACCCCTAGTTTTCTGTAATTGCTCCTGTTTTGTTTAAATGTGTGCTTTAAAAAGCCTTTAAGATGAAAAATAAAATTTGAGTTAAATTAAACATTTCAGATTATTTCACACTGAATCTTTTAATAATTTTGAAACTTTTCAACAATCACCGTCTAATAACCTAAACAATTCAGCATTTCAACTTGTTATTTAATAGAAAGAGCTTATTTTCTACTACATATGATGGAAAATTTTAAGAAAGCTACAAGTTATTGGTTAGGCAAGCATTCCATAGCCTATTATCAATCTAGATGAATAAAACATATTAAACTTTGGTTAATATCTAACTATAAAAAGGCAAATTCATGAGTTCTAGTTTAATTTTTGTCTCAAAGTTAATCTGCTGGTAATAAATTATTGTTATGAGTTTGAATTGTTGCCTGTGCAGATTAGAACTACAGATGACTATGAGCCAATAAAAATGTGTTTGAATTTTGGTAAGTATGTTTTATAAGCTTAGTATTTCACAAGAAGAAGCTGGTCTCAGTGAAAACTTTCACATCCTAAAACCATAAAATTCATGTCTTAATTTTGTAATATTCTAGGATGACAATTTATCTCTCTATCCAGTGATAGAGATACCCATACAAAATAGATAAGTTTCATGTACAAAAAAAAAAGTGTGCTTATCCTCTTATATCCAGGATGTATCCTCAAATTTAGACACAAAAGCACAAATCCAAAATCATTAAAATTCTTAGGAGCATTTATTTAAAGCATTAAAACTTAACAAATCCAGTTTCATCTTTTTTTTTCTCTCATCCATCAACCACTGAGGACCACTCTTACAAAACAGCTCATGAGGCAATTTGGGTTGGAGTCGTTTTTTCTTCTTTGATTCTTCCAAACACATCTTTGTATTAGCATGTTCAGTAAAGCAAGTAACACTTCCATTGGATCACTTGGAACCGTTCTTGACCCCCATTTCATTCTAGTTGGAGGTAATTACTTGCTGCTAATGCGAAGGGCTAAAGACAGTCTTAAATTCTGTTGAATTATTATGTAGGTTGGAAATCAAACCTCACAAAGTTTCTCTAAAAACAGCAGCATAACTCTGTTCTCTACTTTGTCAAATAGAAAAGTCAACCAGACTTTTTTCCCCAAGGGGAAATATTTTACTTACAATAAGATATTTGTCCTGGATCTGGTGTAGGAAATGGGTGAGTTGCTCAGGGAATGAGCTCAGGAATGAATAAATCAGTAATGCTGTAGGTGAAGTGTATACTTTCAGAGTCTAATCAGATTTGTTGAGCCTAGCCTTTTACTCTTTTTTTTTTAATATGGTGTGCTGAAAATACAAGATTTTGTTTAGGAATTATAAGTAACAACTCAAAAATCTAGCCATAGTTGCTAGATAATTTTGTTGTTTGTCTGAACCTAGATGGAAACTCTGAATATTAACTCATTTAAATTCAAATCAATCATTTGTGTACACTAAATACTCATCTCTGGATTAATAATATTTACAGTAAAATGGAGTGGAGTTTCTCTTAGCCTCATTCTCAGAATCAATTAAAAAAAAAACAGCGAAGGGCTATTTTTTTTCTGTGAATGCCTAAATGACTTTGCAACCATTATTCCACTCAGAGGAAAAATTATTCTGATATCACAGCAAGGGGGAGAGAATGCAAGGCTTCTATTAAGACGAATGGAGGCAGGGATGCAAAGTTCAGTTGTCAGAAAGAAAGTTATTTGCCACAGGCCCGGAGAACTGGGGAGAAATTTACCAATTAGTTCTTCCCAAACTAACCCATGTGTTGTTCGACCTGCTCTCCTAAGTAAAGGAAGATCATCACATATTCCTGAAAAGGGGAAATTAAATATCATTCATGAATTTTAAAGAGATGGCAAATATAATAATAGAAGCTAAAACATATGGGGCTGTGTGTTATTATTTTCACAATGCAGGAAATGAAAGTCTACAAAGCACAGAAACATTGCCCTTGAAAAATCAGGAATTGAGGGATGATTTATGACCTTGGTTCATCCCCAGAGGGCACGCTCCAAGCACAGTTTCTACTACATCCCCTCTGTTTTCCATGTTCTAAAATTATTCTTCTGGTCTAATCAAAACACTATTTTGACACAGCCTTTTTAATCTTCCTTTTTTTCTTTGCTCCCACAAACATCATCTCAGGCATCTTAAATGGAATTTGTTGGCAAGAAGAACAACCCAACCTCTTCCCCAAACACTCTGCACACTTTCATCAGGTGTAGATGATTCCTAGAATCTTAGAACGTCAGGCTGGCTCAGATTAGAGGAAGTGTTTCACAGACCCTCACTACCTATGAACTTCCAGAGGCCATTTGACCCAGTGACTCTGGTATTGTCTGGCAGTTCTGCTGGGTCAGGACAGACCAAAGAACCACTCTGGGCTGAGTCCAGCCTGCCTATTGTTCCCAAGGCAACAATGGCCCATCTGTCTTGAATTTCAAGACATCTTATATCTCAGAAGATGGCCAAACTTTCATCTAAGTTGGCTGCTCAATTTATTAAACTTCAAACGTAAGGAAAACACATTTTCTCAGGTTAATTCTGCACATAAAAAGTTGTAACTACAGATCCAAAACAAATGCTGGGCAAGAACAACGGATGGAGGAAGCAGAGAGAGGCTTCCATGGAAATTCAGTGTCATTAGGTGGATATTGAAGTTGCAAACTCCAGTGTTAACTTTAGAGCCTGTTCCCTAATTGAGCAAGCTGCTTTGGAGACAATGTACCAGTTAATTTTAACAAATGAGTTATTTTGAAAGGATAATTCTTCAGTTTGCCCTTCCTTCCTTCCTTCCTTCCTTCCTTCCTTCCTTCCTTCCTTCCTTCCTTCCTTCCTTCCATTTATTCACTTATCAACAAATATGTTGATTATAGACTACAGCCCAGACTGTTCAAGGCACTGGGGATTCCATGGCAAACAAATGGATGGAAATCTGTTTTCCTGTGCCTTCCATTGTTAGAAGGGGGCTGAGGGGTGCAAATAACTATTAATATAAGAAAGGGGGATATAGAGGGGACAATCTCATTTATTCTCAGAACCCTAAACAGCTCTCTGCACTCACCCCCTCGGGCCTGTGATTAAACAGAAATCCTTTACTAAACCGGATTCTTCTTTTTGTACTGTATCATAATGCATATCACATTTTTAAGCTCCAGATCATCTTGACCTATAAATATTAGCTGCGGAAGTGTTATAACAGCCATCTCTTTCTCTCTTTTAAAAAATGAAAGCAATTCCAAAGGAATTGTTGCCAGTGTTCTCAGACAGAACCGGGACATGTTTTCCTCTAGATTTCTGGCTCTGTATATCAGGAGAAGCACTTCTGTGTCTTACCAGGATAAAAACCATTGCCTTGGGCAGCCTTGGGGTAAAAGAAGCAACACCAGGGACACACTGCTGTCCCCTCTTTTGATCTGCCTACATTTCAGCCCTTGTGGTGCTCAGCACATGACCACTAACTAAATTACCTTCTGGGCCCATAATTTTCCTGCACCCCATCTGTGCAAACCTCATCCGTGCTACCTTTTCTTAAAGAATGTGATACTGAAATATTGTTGTAGTCCCAAAAACCCTCACACCATTCAGTATATGTTCTACAGAATCTTGTTTACTAACAGGCCTTCATATTTTACAAGAAGTTTCCATGAATGAGATGCATCACCTTGCCACAATACTGAACTAAAACACAAATTATGCACTGAGACAACAGATTCTGGTTAAACTCTCATGCTACTTGCCTATCTGATCATTGATATAGAGAATTAGATAGCTTCTCCCACAAACACTTAGGAATGACTGTTGGGGTGGACAGCTAGCTGCCTTTGGAAATACTTCAGGACTGCAACGCCGTGGCAGAAAGTGGTATGGTTGGGTCTCATCCTTCAGGGCATGGAAGGCTTGCTTGGAAAACGTTCTCTGATCAGGGGCACTTTTAACTAGTTGAATGAAGGTTTTAACACCTTGCCTTGGTACTTTAATTTTCAGTTGCCCTCTTAAATAAAATTTTAAAAGCATAACTCTGAGTAGAGGGAGAGAGAGAGTGAGAGATCAATACCTATAGTCAAAGAACCTGTGTTCTTTGCAATTTGGTTGCTGTGCTGTGTAGCTAACCAACCTTCTCTTGCAGATAGGTTAATGGTGCATATTGGTATGGTTTTGTGATGGTGGTCTAGCATAAACGGTTAAGACTGTGGATTCCAGAGCCAACCTATCTGGGTTTCACTCCACCTTTGCCCCTTAATTGCTTTGAAAACTGGACAATCTACTTAAGTTCTCTGTAGCTTAGTTTCTTCACCTGTAAAGTAGGAATATCAGAATAAATCTTAGACTGATGTGAAAAATAAATAAATACTCCTAATATATTTAGTGCAGTACAACTCAACAAACATTAGCTGTGGCTAGAGATTGCTGATGAAAAACAACCGTAGTAGCTTATCAAGCTTTTTGTGAATGACCATTTCTACTCTTAATGTTGTTGTCACTTTAGAATGAAACAAGAGAGTTGTTCTTTTTGGAATTTGTGATGGCCCCCAATGTGCCTTGAACAGGGTAGTTTGTCAGATTGCTAAGTATCTGTGAGAAAGCCAGGGCAAAGCAGCTGCTGTGGCTCTTGAGTTGATTTCTGTCTAGACCCGGGGTCAGGGTGGGCTGCTCCCGATGCTGCTTGTTCAGGTGTCTGCCTCTGAATTCCCATTTGTTCTTATATTAAGGAGTTAGGAGAAAAGGGCTGATTTCCACCAAATATACAGGTGAAGAGGGGCAAAGTGGAAATATTTGTGTGAAAGAGGCAAGTAAGCTGGTCCTTTAGGAGCAAAGAACCGGCTGGGAGAATATGCAAATGTTTCCTCCACAGTCTCAGTGTCCCACACTTCATCCCGCTCACTCCTCCTAACCCCCATGTCCCCCAGCTCATCACCCACAAAACCAGTGTTCTTTCAGAACCATCCTGAGACCTTGCCCTATCTCTTGAGGAGAACCATCTGGCAGTTGGCAAGGCTGCCAAAGCAAATTACCACTAACCTGGTGACTTAAATCAACAGAAATGTCTTCCCTCATAGTTCTGTAGTCAGAAAGTCAGAAAACAAGTTTTTGGGAGGGCCGCTCCTTCCCATGGCCCTAGGAGAGGACACTTCTTGGTCTCTTCCAGCTTCTGGAGGCTCCAGATGTTCCTGGCACCACTCCAGTCTCTGCCGCCATCTTTACGAGGTCTACTCCTCTTCTCCCTGTCTTCTCTTCTGCCTCCAATAAGGACATCCACCACTAGATTTTGATTCTACCTGTGTAATCCCTGATGATCTCATTTCAAGATCTTTAACTTTATTATATCTACAATGGCTTCTTTTTCTAAATAAAAAGGTCTGGGGATCCGAAGTTGGACTACCTTTTTCAACATCACAGTACAACCCACCGTAGTGAGTGAGAATAGCAACCGGTTCTCTTAATACAACGGCGAGGGTCAAGCAGGGCTCTGCATTCCCTCACACAAAGACAGTGGTGAAATGCCTATTATGTTGACTATAATGTGAACTCCTTGACATGGGAAAGCTTTTGATGAAGTGATAAATCCAGGTCCATTTCAGAAGACACCGCCTCTTGACTTTCCTGCCTGCCGCCTGTCGCATGCTCAGTGTGAACAGTTGAACACGTTAAGAAGGCACAAGGGCAGCATTAAGAGACATTCATGTATAACAAATTTCAAATGTCCCACAGCTCACAGTGCTGCCAATCTTGATATTTGGTCAGCACAGCCACATCTTCTATATCTCGTTTCCAATGGCTATTAAATGAGAGCTTTGACCAGTAATGACCATTTTAATTTAAGGCTCCTAATTACAATACTAATTTTGTGAGGCTCCAAACAAAAGTTTTCAGTGATCTACACAGACATAATTCAGTCAAAACAATCCAGGGCAACAAACCAGGACGTCCAGTCTTATAATTTTTATGTTTGTGTTTTATTGTCATTAGGAAACCAAAAAGACAGATGGCAGAAAAGTGGGGAGACAGGGAAGGCAAAATGGGTGTGCCCCAAACTTCTAATTAAGCATCACCTGAAAGAGAAAGGCAAGGGTAGCCTGCCACTGTGGTGTGGATACTGTTTGTGATCAATGCCACCACACATGAGCTGAAGCAGGTAGTGACACTGGGTGGGGTATGGCAGACGTTTCCTAGCTGGGGCACAGGACCAGATTTTAGCTTCTAATTCACCATTCACTGCACACCTGGCAAGTTACTTCATTTCTTCAATTCTCAAGTTCCATTATTCTGAGAGATCCACACTGCATTATTTCTAAGGTCCCTTCCACTCAACATACTCTGTAAATAGCCTGCCATAGAAATCCACACGGATGTGCGTGGCTGGGCCTGTGGATGTGGCTGTGCACCGTGTACCAGCTAGCATTTGTGAATTATTTGATAAGTACAAGCACCACATCAGTGCTCCACTGTCAGTGTTATTTACCAGGCACAAGTTTGTCATAAATTTCAGGTTAATGTGAAGACTTCAGGCTTATTAATGATAATAATGATGACCAGCATTTATTGAATACTCAATGTATATCAGGTAAAATAGTAATGTGTTGGGCTCTTGACCCAAACTCTGGAAGCTGTATTCTCTAACACCTGGTTACTTTAGTGATATCTTCTACTCTTATTTCCAACTGCTACTTAAAGTTGTGCCCAACTTGTACTTAATATTTCTAATTAAAATGCTAATTTTCAGGCTTCAAATACACATCTTTAGCAAAATCATACATGCATAATTAATCTAAGCCAAATCAATGAAGGAAGATAGAAATGAATGCCAGTCTTATAATTTTTGAGTTTTATGTGCATCCACATGTAATAATTAAATAATCACAGCTATCCTGTGAGGAAGGTACCATGATTATTCCCATTTTACAGATAAGGAAATTGAGGCCTGGAGTTGTTATATAACTTCCCCAAAGCCGTTTAGCTAGTAGGTAGCTATTTGAGACTCAAATCTGGGAACTCTTACACTAACTGGACTGTAAGTTCCGTGAGGGTAGCACCATGTTAGTCTTGTTTGCTTTTCTCTCTCAGGTGCCTAGTCCTGAACCTGGCACATAGGAGGTGATCAGTAAATACTGTGGAATGACTGAAGGTCCGAATCATATCCCTCATCTTCATTATTATATACTGTACAGATTAATCAACCTTCTAAGTGATCTTGTATTTGGTGACAAGCAGGACAGCTCTAGTGAGCACAGGTAGGCTGGCACAATTCCTTCCATCTAGAAACCACTGACCAGGCCCCCTCCTTCTGCTCAAAGGATGATGGAGCTTTAAGGTATTTGTGCCAGGGGTGTGGGAGTGGATTAGCCTGTTCCCTTGACCTCTGTTCTGGAAAGGGCGTTCCCACTGGCAGTCCTGGTTTTGCTCTGGTAAAGCTCGCTGGCACATCAGCTGCGTAAGTGACCGTCTGTTGTAGCAGCTCTGATTCGTTTTCATCCTGCCTCTGCCTTTTTTTTTTTTTAAGAGAGGACAGTGAGAGAGAGAAGAGAGAGAGACAGAATCAATTTTTATTGAGTTTTTCACATGGTTTTCGTTGCTCTGACACTTAGTTGTGTATGTGGGTGCTGGGGTTTGAACCCGTGTACTTGCGCATGCCCAGCAAGCACCATAGCTGAGCCACTTCTCCAGCCCCCCGCCTCTGCTTTTTGACCACAGCCAACATTGTTCCACTTTCTAATCACCAGAACCTGCTCCTTGTGAATGTGCACTCCGGCCCTAACAGAAGAGAAATGGGAAGGGAGATGGCATGAGTGTCCCCATGGCACTCAGTCTGCTAATGCCACAACAGCAATCCATCCATCAGAGTTGACAGTGTCCCTGAGATGAAAAGGATGCTGCCAGACTTCTGTCACCCCCAGAACACCACTGTGCTGAGGAAGCCTCCCACAGGAAAAATTTGCTACAAATCAAAACCATTTAGTTCTGTGGAATCCAAAAGGGTTGATTGTTTAGTAAATATTTCATCAAGAACATTAGCTGTGGAATTTGGATGCTTAAGTAATGCAGATAATTAAATGTAAACAATTAAAAATTAATAGTGTTTGAAATGTTAAGCATAATTAGGCAGGAAGGAGATATATCAGTAATAAAGGGGTTCACTCATGCTGAATATCTGCTAAGCACCTTCAGGGCTATGTCACTGGAGAAATGGCCTACAACTACTCCTGGTTGTTCCAGGGATTCAACCCTTCATGCCTACTGGGCAAAAGGCTTGATCTGCAGATGTCTTCTGGTAGAAACTACTACAGAGCAGGTATCTTTACAAATGAGCTATGGAGAACATTTATTGGTTTTGTTTGAAAGGGGCAGAGGAGATTCTATAAATATGTTGCTAGAAATCACACTTCTGCTCAGAAGGAGCTAGAAATGAAACAGAGATGAATCCATGTTTGTTTAGTGAATGATGTAATGGAAATAGGCTCTCTGGAGAGAGTTGTTCCATTTATTCTTTTCTTTTGCTCCTGCTCTCTCATCTTTAGTCATTTCCTTTTTCCTTCTCAATAGCTATTTCTCTTCAGTCTAAAATTAGTATGTTCAAGCATTCCTGCTTGTTCTTACAAAGAGAATTCCTTCCACATGTCTCCGCACAAAAGGAACCAATCTTCTGGTCTCTTTTCTTTACTTGTAAACTTCTTGAAAGAGTGAAGCACAGTCCCTAGCTCACTCTCCTCAGCTCCCTTTCCCTGGCTTGCCCCCCACCTCTGCCCCTATACTGTGAAAATACTGCCCCTATACCGTGAAAACACCGCCCTTTCCAAAGTTATCAATGCCATCCTCCTGCATGAATGACCTCATTTGACCTTTCACAGGAACTTATACTCGCAACTCTAATCTGAAATTCTCTTCTTCTTTGATTTCAACCCTTAAATCTACACCCGTGCTTTTTCTACCTTTCTAAGAACGAGTTCTCAGTTCCTGGCCTACTCTTCAATGTGAGCTTTCCCCCTAAATTGTCTTCTTTCCTACACATGGGCTTGTGAACAAAAATCCAACAGAGACAAGGCAGGAAACATAAATGTATGAAATAAAAGGGAGATGAGGGGATATAAGACAATAGGGAGTGGGGGCCTGTAGAAAACGGATATTGAATTCTCTATTCCTAATGGCATTCCAATTAGAATATAGACAATTCTGATCTCTTCAGGGACTTAATGAGGGCAAGGAATTATGAACATAAGCATTATTGATCAGTATGTCAGAGGAGAAAAAGAAAACTCATTTTTTTTGTGTGCTTCTCTGGTAGTGATGGGGCCATCAGTTTCAAGTTCAGGTTCACATTGGTTTTTTATGCCATCTTAATGTTTTGCACCTATAAGTGACAGCAGTGGAGCACAAGGTGCACTCATTTCTTGAATATACCAAACGCTTTCATTCCTTGTTCTTCCTTAAGTTCACAAATTTCTGGCTTGGAAGTGCCCACCGGGTGTTTGTTTTTCCTCTACAACTCAGAGGTCTCAAACTTTCCTTCCACCACATTCCATCAAGTTCTCAATCATTTTCTTTCTTTTTTGAAAAAGTTTACTGGGAGTTTTATATAATTTAACTGCATTGTTAATTTAATATTATTGTTATTTTTGCTAGTGTTATGGTTACTTTGTTTTGAGCAGTCTGCCATGTACTTACTTTTTCCAAAAGTTCTATTAATTTTGGTGTATGATTTTCACAAAAACTTTTTCTTTCAAAAAAATTGTATAGATAAACGTCAGGCAAGCAAATAGAAACACAAACTAAAAGAAACAACAGGAAAACCCCTAAAACCAGTTTAGCAAAAACTGGCCAGTTTAGGACCTTTGCTCTGTACCTTTCTTCCAGGTGATCTTATTTAGCTTCTTGGCTTCTATTACTTTTGCTGTTTCTGACCTAAATCCTCCAGCCTAGACTATGTTCTTGGGAGGTAGATTATATATATTATCTACAAAACATCTCAACATGGCATCTTCAAGGGATGTGTCCAAATGAGTCTTATACAGCTCCATTTTCTGCCCTACCAACACACACACACACACACACACACACTCACACACTCACACACACACACTCACACACTCACACCCCTTCTCTCTCTCTGCCTGTCTCTGTCTTCTCCTGTCTTGGATTATTATTTCAGTCAGTTTGAGTCCCTCCTCTCTCTCACCTTTTACCTTCAGTGGGTCTGATCCAGTTGCTCTCAGAAATAGCTTTTATATCTGGCCCCTCTGTACCTAATTCTGCAGTTGCGGCCCCCACTGAAGATCTCATTTTTTGGCTGGAGAAATCCATCAACCTTGGCCTATTTCTCTGACTCCATTACTTCTTTGTGCCAATGTATCTTCCTCGATGAAGTTTCAGATAGAGGGAGAGAAGGAGATGCAGTGTGAGGGGAACTAAACAGAGAAAAAAATAAACTGTCCTCATGCTGTAATCTGCTAGAATCAGCCTTAGCTCTTCAGAGTCCTTGCTAAGAGGAACAAATTGAGTTGTGGGACACATGCTATTGGTCAGGTAGGTCAGGAGAAAAAAGTCAGATTATCCTTAGAGTCAGCTAATATCTGTCCATAGTGATTGAGACTGACTTTCTGAGCATTCAGCATTTAGGTTGGTAGATAATTGTTTAATGAAGGATGAAACACACACCAGGAATATCTTGGGAAATGAGGGCACTCCTCAACAATCTCTCACACACCACTCTGATTTCAGATTCTGCTTCAAGTCCTTCCATGAATAAAGATAAAGGGTGAGTTATCTGGCATTTGGTCAGATGTTAATTCTGCTTTCCTTGGTGAAAAAACACTAGATTGAATTTGGGGAATCTCAGTTCCTCGGAGGTGCCCAAGGAACTGATTATGGAGTGTGGAGATGGCCTTTGCCTTGGCCTTGTAAACATAAGGAAAAGTTTTCTTTTTCTTTTTCTTCTGGTCGTACCTTGTACTTCTACCCCAAGGAGCTGAGTCTGAAGTTGTTCAAGTGTTAATTCCTTATGTTTAATAATTAGAAATTATTTCTCTACTTCTATATTTTTAAAGCCTCATTTAAAAATGATTATGTAGAACACATTTCTCTACTTCAAATTCATTGTTATCTTCTAATTACCTACATGGTCATGAACATGCTCCTCATGTAGGCGTTTAAGACTCCTCATAATAGGGCCCGCACTCCCTGTCCACTTCAGCCCTCTCAGCCCGTGCTGCTTTCTGAACACATAAAAACCTTCCCCATTCTGGCTTAGTTGTTTCCCTCTCTCTGGTATGTTTCTCCTTTGGTTTTTCCATCATCCTTCAAAGTACAGATTAATTATTTCTTCCTTCTAAAAGACTTTCCTGATTCCTCTTCCCTTTACAACTGAATTGGAGGTGAAAATAGAAGAGAGATCAATGGAGTAGAGGAAGGGGATTGAGAGGGGGGAGGAGGGACAGGAAAAGAGAGGAAGAGTGGAAGGAAATTGACCAAACTCTCCTATGTACATGTATATGCCACAGTAAATTTCACCTTTATGTATATCTATAAAGCACTAATTATAAAACTATAAATAAGTAGAAGGAAAAACAGTAGAGTAAAGAGAATATGAGGAGGCAGGAGGAAAGGGAAAGATGAAGTACTCGGATATTTCATTTTCATATGATTATGTCAAAACGAACCCCAACATTATGTATAACTATAGTACATTAATAAAAAAGTAAATATGAGGGCTCTTTCCCCTAACTATCAAGTTACATTGGAATTTAGACAGTAGTTATATCCATAAAGAAATATTACATGGATCATTTTAATACCTTGATTATTATATCATCCTAGGCTATAGTAATTTGTTTTCTTGGTTTATTATATGTGTTAACTTATTGATACTAACCATGATATTTTATTCCATTATACATTCCTTGGAGGAACCAAACAACATTTCTGAATCTGGGACCTGGTTCCATTTTTCCTTTGCCAATTCTTCCTCTACGGAATCACTATATTGGCGTTGCCAGTGGATCATCCTTAATTCTTCTAATTTTAGGAGTTTTTCATGTTATCCATTTCCATGGTTTTAAAATATATATTTTCTACTGACAACTCCAAATATGTACCTTCAGCTTTCATTGTTCATATGAACTTCAAACACACAGAGCTAAGAATACCTAAGACCCAGCTCGTACAACTGAATTTTCCAACTCTAAATAGTTGAGGAAGGAGGAGGAAAAAAATGTCAAGAAAGAGTAAAATAACCCATGTTTAAAAAAAGGAAGTCTTTTCCAATAGTCCTACAATTGCAGACTCTACTTAGAAACATTTAGCTCATATCCTTATTTACAGGTAAAAATCCTCATCTTCTGGTAAAAAGTTCTTTTCACTATATTACCATATGATTTCTGCTTTAGGCCTTCGAAAAATCTTTGATATATAAGATTCATTAGTATCAGTTGAACAATTAATGCAGTTTCAAAATATGAATGATTTTAAAATTTACCACAATAGGACAACTTCACAAACACTACTGAATTACCTTGTAATAATGTTCTCTAAGAGTAGATCCCACAAAGTGAACTACCCCCATGAGAAATATTTCTTATCTCTTAGCTTCCAACAGCACAGAAAGTCTAAGAGACAGAATGTCCTTCCGTGGAAATTGCTCATGAACTTTGCTCCAATGGTAAAGGCTCATTCACGAGATGAAACCAGGCACTATTTTTGTGTGTAGTTTTTTCTTACTATATTTTAGACTATGGACAACCAAACAAACTATAATTTTGGTTCTTACTGCAATCTGAAGATATGTTGCTTCCAATTAAAGACAATGAGTCAGACATTTGCTTTTAAAAGCTCTATACTGGGCTAGAGTGGTGGCTTGGTGGTTACAGTGCTTGCCTGGTATGCATGAGGACATGGGTTCAAACCCCAACACCACCTACACAACTAAGGGTCAGAGCAACGAAAGCCACGTGAAAAACTAAATAAAAATTGATTCTCTCTCTCTCTCTCTCTTTCTCACTGTCCCTTTCTCTTAAAAAAAAAAAGCTGTATACTAACAAAATAAAATGACAAAGGTACCATAGTATGCATATGTAAAGCATAATATCATAAGTATACAAAGAGCTTCAAATGAATGTGAAAATACTAAACTCCTGGAAAATAGCCAAACAACAATTTGTGAAAGCAAATAATACAAAGAGTAAATAAATATGTGCAAAATGTGCAACCCAACTGGGGGTACCTTTATTGCTTTTATATTAGCAAACTTCTTTGGAAAATTAAAATCTTTATTTCTGTAACCCCTCAGCTAAACTAGAAGGTAGTTCTGAGTTCTTGGAGAGTCTGACAGTAACAAATTCCTGTTTTTTTCCCTTCCTAGCAGATGACAGCTCAGAATCTCAACATCCTCCAGTAAGAAATTGATATAATACTTCAAAAAGTGATTGGCAAGTATACTTGTGATGTCATACAAGGGGTCTGGCATAGAAGTCATGCCAATCAATGTCAACTCATGGGAGTAGGACCGACTTTTGCTCATGGCTGCATCCTCATGGGCTAGAAAGGGCTTTAAAGACATTTAATAATTACAACGCTTGAATTGAATTCATCAAAATGATTAGACTTACCACCTTGCCATAGTTCGTTTATATATATCCCGAAAGTTTTCCTATAAGCACTAGGACCAACAGTCTTTATTTAGCTTTTGTGTTAACTTTGCAATTCAGTTGTTTGATATTCTGGGCAATTTCCCCTTTACAAGGAAAATATGGCATTAAACTAAGGGATTTAAATCATAGCAACTAACTAATGTAATGACAATTTCATTCCCAAATTAATAACATTACTTCTAGTTATTTGTGTTATTTAGCATTTTTTAATAGAAGTTACTTGCCAACCTACACTTTACATATACATATTTATTCAATTCCACAAGAGAATGTTCTGCCACACTCACTGAATATTGCCACTACTGATGATTTGTGCCTAAATAATAACTCCTGAATAGAACTCACTGTTTTATGGGTCTTTGGTGGGATTTAAAAAAAATAAATTCTGCACAAGGGATGGCATTAAAAAGGAAAAAACCCCACAATCTGATTTTTCCCCTATGCAGACTTTGTATTAGTTTCTTTTTATTAATCTAAGCAATAAAATCACTTTGACACACTGTTATTATTTATTATTTATTTTCTGCATATTTCTGGAAAAGGATTTAGAGTAGCCCATTTTAACATGCTGTAAGAGTCTTCAAAATTTGGTTCCCTGGAAACAGCCGAGAAATTGAATATACATAGCTGAGCTCTGGCTAACATATTATAGAACCAATTCCTTCTGTGACAAATAAATAAAAGTGTTTATTACATGCCCACATACTTATTGTGCTGAAATAACTTCCATTAAATCAGCAATTAAGCAAAGTAAAATCTGACTTATGAAGCAGCCAATAGCACTAGATGAAAGTAATTAAAATCTAATCTGTGAAAACCATATATAGCTTTAAATACTACCTATAAATTAGTAATACAATTGATTGGCTCAGAATGTCAAAATCATAACTGAAGACTCCACAGAGGCCTTCTAAAGGGGTTGCTTTCCTTTCTTGTTCTTCTTTTTTCTTCTCCTCAAAATTGCTTCAGATGAACTGGCTAGCAAAGGCTTCCTGTTTAGCCTGTTAATAACCACCAAAATATTCACAGAATTGCCTGGGCTTTTGCCACTTCTCACATTCTTGGGCTTTAGCATGCAGGCCTTATTCTCAACCCAATTACCTGGATATGAAGCCAGAACTTCGCAGCTGTCACAAAATACCTATACCATTTTAGGAAGACATTGGTATCAATAACCAAAAAAAAAAAAAAAAACCGGGGATTTTATCACAGACAATATGTGAAATTGCACCTCACTGACAAAGCCATTGCAAAAGCTGGGTGATAATATTATTATAGTAATTACCATATGTCTTACATCAAATGCGGCTCCAGTTTTATTATCATTCAGGTTTTCTAGAAGGAGATAGGAGAGAGCTGTCACAGTAGACAGAGAGCTAGTCCTCTGTTCAACTGCCAGCTCCCCTCGGAAACACAGGCTTTCTGTTCTACTGAAGGAAATACAATTATAACTCCATTTGCATGGAGAACAAGAGATGCCCAGGGTTAATTACAGGTAGGCTCTGTTGACATTCCCTGGGGCTCGCCACAGTCAGATTCCATTTCGGAGGTGAAAAACCTGCTGGAGTTTGAACAAAATACACGTTTTTAAAAATTCCACTCTTGAAATTTTGTGTGGCCAAAGGGAATCTGTCACTCAAAGTTCTTTCAAATTTAACCTCAGAAACCTTCATTTTCCAGAATCTGAGAGTATTTCAAGAACTCAAAGCCTAAACAAAAGGAAAGATGGAGACTTGAGGTCATCTATGTAAGTATTAGGAAAAGAGGAGATGGCACTATGGGTAATTATTAGCATTATATAAGTAGCTGATTAAAAATGTAAGACAAAGCATGAATTGCCAATACATTGAGAGAACTATTTACCGACAAGAGCCTGAGTGTCAAAGAAATAATTTCCCTCATCTGCAAGACTTCCTGCCACCTTCTTTTTCAGCTTTTTGGAACTTTTTTTTTTTTTAAATTTTGGCAGAGGAATTAATGGGCCAGCCATGCTAGCCTCAACTGATGTCAGGATGCATCTCAGCTCTTGAGTTCACAGAGAGATTTTGCTGTCCTGATTCAGATTCAGTTTTACCAGCATACAGACACAGTAGGTATTATGGCATTTGTGTTCTCACCTAGTCACTCACAGATTGTTTAGCTATCTGTTTGCAACCTGAAAAACTCCTGAATTCTGTAGGTTCTGGATGTGCGAGCCAGCCTCTTTCAAGTTGTGTCCATCACCTCTCCCTATGTTAATTCATTCAGACTTATCACTTACCACTACCTGAAATATATTTTTTTACTCTTACCTGCTTGTCTAAATATTTATTTTAAGTTTCAATCCTCTCCCTACAACATGCACACAAGAATATTAACTGCCTGAGGCAGGGGTCCTTATCTGGCAACCAGAATGGCACCAGAAAGAAAAGCAGGTATTTAATCATTACCTTACATGAAATCAGAATAACCTGTTACAATTTCATACAATCTGGATGCTGGCTCTGGCATAGGCATTACCAGAGCAGTATGTATATATAGATAGTCTAGAGATGAAGAATGTTTCATTAGAGAGGAAGTTTAAGGATTCTGCTTAAAAACGAAATGGAAGACAATTCCACTTCTGTGTTCTTCAACATCTGGAAAAAATCAAGTTACCTCTAAAGAGTTAAAATGCATGCATGGTTTCCAGAGAGTCGGTCCCAGGGAAAGATGAGGGATAACTCTTACCCCATTTCCTTACTTGGAGAGAAGGAAGAGGTGGGGACAAAAAACACTTCCAATGAGGAAGTGGACATCCTACCTCGCTGCAAGAAGCCTCTCCTACAAACAGAATTCCTCACTTTCAACCTGAAGACCTACATTTTTTTCCTTCTTGTGACTATGCTAAAGTAAAGCAAAGCAAAACAAAACAAAGCAAAATAAGCCAAAAAGGGCCACGTTCGTCAGTGAAGATGCAGGAAAAGTGTCTGCATGAGTGCAGGAGCCATGACCTTGGCAGTAGCCTTGGGTATAGCACTGCAAGTTATTCCCCAAGTTCAGATTTCTCACTCTGTGGGAGACAAACCAAAATCCTTTCAGCTCTAACTCAGAGACTACATTGCAGCATTAATTTCAGTTGGGTGAGATTCTCAACTGTTTTTAGAACCTTAGCTCTACTGCCCAGATTCTCATTCACATGTAGTGGGTCTCCTCTGTAACTCCCATGAGCAGTCTTACCCACTTCCTTAACTGCTACATAACCCTACCCCACGGCCCTCAGTGGATGGGAAAGCCAAGGTCATGTGCATTCTGACTCCCCCACATATGGGAGGAGCTACAGCCCTATGGAGCTCATTTACTTCCTTCTGCTGGAAGAGAAAGCAGTGCTCTCTTGCTTTAAGACCAATTCTTTACACTGATCACCCACCCATTCCTGACCCCACTTTAACATCACCCCTTTCCCACCTCATATTGACCCCCTGTCTTTTAGTAACTCATCAAAGCAACACAAACAAACACCTTTTCCATTATTTAAGAATAACTCCGTCCTGAACTCAAAGGTCCCCTTTAGGTGTCACCTAAGTGAATTTACCTCTATTTCCTCATTCTTAGCTCACTTAGCTTAGCTGACCTCACTGAAATGTGGCTGTCACTCCACCTTGCTAAAGTCAGTACCTAATTCCTAAATCTAGTCAACTGCAGTCTCACTTTGCTTTCCAGTTTCTGATATTATCTTCATCTTGAAACTCTTGGCATCTCTGACCCAATCATTTGAAAGGGTATACCTTGCTTTACCCACAGACTACATTTAGAGGCTAAATTTGGGGAAGTGCAAGTATCAGGATTTTAGTTTACATAGGAATAGCAATATTACCACAGACATGCAGCTTAAAATGACACATGCCTTTTGACCCACACTCTGTGGCTCAGGGGTCCTACACACTTTACTGGGACCTGCGCATGGGGTCTCACAAGGCTGAAACCAAGGTGCTGTCAGGGCTCGTGGTTTTAGGAGAGGCTCAGTGGGGAAGGATGCACTTCTAAATGGAGTGGTTGCCAACTTACGATTTGCATTGCGTTGCTCATCCTTGGTGGCACCAGTTTTCAGCTAACAGAAGCTGCCTGCCATTCTTGCTGTGGAAGTCCCCCAGCAGGGCTGCTTAATTCACTCCCCCAGTAAAGGAGGAACACCAGTGAGACAAGAGCTACATTTCATGTCAGGTTATCACATATGTATAATCTTGTACTTTGCTATTGGTGAGAAGCCAGTCACAGCCCCTGTGTACACTTAAGAGGACAGTACCACAGAGGGTGAGTACCAGGAGGCAGGAATCAGGACCACTTTAAGAGTCTCTCTCTGCAAGCATTTTATATTTTTCCTTTATGTACAGATTTCATAAATATCTTAAAATTTGACTGACCTCAAGGTGTCTTTTCTCTAGCTAAGTAAGGAATACATAAAGGGTTGTGAGTGACTGCCAAAAGTGTTCTCTAGTGGGTTTGTTTTGTAAAGAATACATTCCTAAATTAGAAACTTACATTTTCATAGTTCAGATTTCTTTCCAGGTACCTATACAAAGTAATAGGGAAGTGCAATAACGTGAAGAAAAAAAGTTGTAGATTTGCCATTCTCCCAAAGAGCCTGCTAGAGAGTAATGTAATTAATTCATTTGCATTTTACTCCTTCCCCTCCATCTGTTCTGGGGGACAGATGAGGGTGGGGAGAATGGAATTGAACTAATAAACCATCAAAATTGTTCACTGTGTCAGTCTACGAATGTTACTGCTGCGCCCCCCCAAAAATACAAGATATTCATAGAATTTCTATTTAAAACACTATGCTACTGGGCTGGAGCAGTGGCTCAGCGGTTACGGCGCTTGCCTAGCATGCTTGAGGATCTGGGTTCAAACCCAGCACCATGTACACAATGAAGTGCAGTACCAACGAAAGCAACATGAAAAACTAAATAAAATTGATTCACTCTCTCTCTCTCTTAAATAAAAACTATGATTTTTTTTTGAAACTGGGTCTTGCTAAGTTGCTGAGAGTTTGGCTAAATTGCAGAGACTGACCTCAAACTTGCAATCCTCCTGCCTGAGATTACAGTTGCTAGGATTACAGGCGTGTGCCACTGCACTGGATCACTTCTTTACTAATTCTACCTATGAGGGCAAAATGCATGTTGACCAGTGGATTTATTTACTTACTCAACAAATACTTGGAGATTGTATACCAGACAGAGAATTCTAAATGATCTATAAATATGAATTATCCTCAGAATAATACTTATCAGTTAGGTACAATTGCTGCCTTGATTTTACAAGATGATAAGACAAAAGAGTTAAAGACAGATTAAGTAAATATCCAAAGGCTATGACACCATGAGAGAGCAGGATTGGTATTTGAAGTGAAGCAGTCCACCTTCAGCCAATGCTGAGTGTCACTTTTTACTTACACTACCCAATGGCAGTATAACACAAGCCACAAATGCAAGCTACATCTGTAATTTTAAATTGTCCAGTAGTCATATATAAAAATTAAAAGGACCAGGTGAAAATAACTTTAATTATATTTTATGAAGCCTAAAATGTCAAAAATGTTATTGAAACATGTAATCAATTTGAAATTATTGAGATATTTTACATTTAAAAAACACTACCCCTTCAAAACCTGGTGTGTAATTTACAGCGGCCACAAGTGGCTAGCAGCTTTGTAATGGGAAGCCCAGGTTCATGCTATGCTTTTCTCTTATAGTATGTTATTGATAGCAAAGCCCCAGATACAGTTTTTTAATTTATTTCTTTAATATGAGGCTATACTTGATTTGTTCATCCTACCTGACACTTAAAAACATGTGATTGGACAAATGAGACTATTGAGCTATTCCACTAGATTTAAACTCCCTGAAGGCAGGGATCATTTCTAGCATTTTTACCACGATGTTCTCTGTGCCAAGAACACTGTTCACAAAACAGCAACCACTCAAAAATCTTTTCAAAAAGATTCAAAAAATCTTTTTGAAAAGAAGAAAGGATGGCTTGAAGGAAGCTGAATTTTGCATTTTGATGATCAATTTGCAATTGATGAATTTGTTGCTCAATGTGTTAAGGTGGCATGATTGGTTTCACTTGGTTGAATTCATCAAATGTCACTTTGTGCTAGAGTCTATGAAGACACCAAATCTTGATGATGCACAGATGGCAGACACAAACCTTGCCCTTCGGATGCACACAAGGGGGATAAACAATTTAATGATAACTACAGTATGGATATGGAATAGAACCTGAGCAGTCTGGGGAAGGATTAATTGACTCCAGGCAGAGGGGTGGGGTAGGGACTACAGATGCCAAGAGCCCACGTCCAGAAGAGTAGAGAAGACAAACCATAAGGTTAGGTAAGATATGAACTTCTGCAAAGTAAAGCACCTTTCTTATTTACTATAGATATCCAATTATGTACCTGACCCTTACCAGTTACGGGTAGACTCACCCAGCAGATTTAGGTGAAATGCCATGGAAACTATAAGCAAAGCCCTCCATGTTTCAAAACAATTTTGTAACCTAGGTAAATCAGTGGAACCAATGTACTGTATTTGTTGCTATGAAATTAGAAAAACCACCCCAACCAACTTAGGTATATTAAGGACTTGATGTGACACAGTTGATATGGTACAAATAATTGCAGGCACTTCCTTTTAGCAAAAGTCACACAACCAAAAACATAATTTTGGCGTGGTACACTGTAATGAGTACTGCTATAATGTTTCACATCACGTTAAAAATCAATGAAGGATGTAAATACAAGTAGTTTTCAAAATAATTCAAATTAGGATAAAGCTGTCAACCTTTATGTTCTATTCCCTGGCCTTAGTAGAGAAGAGAGAGAAACAACAGAGCTAATATGTGAAATAAATTTCACCCTTATTGGTACTGGAGTCCCACAATATAAAACCGTTGAATACAAGGGCCTATCTGGAGGCTCTCTCCCAACCGCATATTCCCATATTGTTCCCATCAGACTTCCCTCTCCTCCAATAAATCATGCATTGAAAAGATTAGCACTTTCCACTTTGAACCCCAAATTGGACCTACACCATATGGCTAATCTTCTGGAAAGCAGCATTAATACTGGCATACACAATTATACCAAAATCACAAATAAACAACTTTAACAGATTTACGAATAACCTCTATGGATAAACTCATCAATCAAATTTAAATGCTTGAATAATGCAATAATGCTATTTATTAGGCAGACATAAAGAGAATGGATACATTTTATTGTTGCCAAGAGTAGCAAAATGAGATAGAGATCATTAGAAACTCCCCATTTAAGGATAAAAAGGCCTCATGTCACATTAAAACAAAAGGGACCAGCACAAAGGAAAAACCTGGAGGCCCAATTAAAATCATAAGTCTACTAAAACATAAAAACTAACTATACTAGTTATTTGTCACTCACACACACAAAATTATTTCTTTTCTCCCAGAGCTACTTTTTTTTTTTTTTTTTTTTTTTTACCAAACATCTTCTTTTTCAAGATATCACAATTGGGCCTTTGCTGAATCTTTGTCCCTTTCCCAGTGGTGAAAGGGGAAAAGCAGTTTCATTTTTCTTTTAGTCTCTTTTCTTACTGAAATTTTGAGAATCACACCTCCTTTGCTTCTCCCTTTGTTCATCATCTCACTCTACTCCACATATAGCTCTATTTGTAGTGGTGAGAAACTAAAAAGAAAAAAGAGAAAGTCAACAGCAAGGAATGGTGGAACATTCCTAAAATATTATTTTATATACAATGTATATTCACTAAAATATTTTGTTTGAATTTTAATTACATGGGAAAACAAAAGCAAAAAAGTGAATGACAGATATAAAATTATATATTAGGTATTATTTGAAGGTATTAAAATATATGCATAATTTTAAAATTTTGTGCAGTAAGAACATCACAATCAAATCAATAGATAAATAACAAATTGAGAAAATATTTGCAATACATGATATGTATAAAGTATGTATTTATAATACAAAATAAAACCTCGCAAAGCAATTTTAAAGGAAATCTAGCTTGAAAGCAGGAAGTTTGCAAAAAAAGTTAATGAATATATGAAAAGATGTTTGCCTGTACTGTTAGTTAAAAACTACTAGTTAACAAATGGGAGTAAATGGTTCATTACTAATTGGGAAAATATTAGTAATACTGATAAAGATTTGAAGAATCCACTTTTTAAATGTAATATTAGTGAGAGCATAAATTTTTTGGTAGTCCCAAAATACCGAAATCAACCAAGTAATTCCTCTTCTAGAAACTTCTCTCAAGGATCTACTACATTAAAATTAAGTACAAGAAATTTCATTGGTGTATTATTTCAAAGAACAGAAACAATGTATGTATAGAAAATCAGGGATTAGCTGCATAACATTCTAAAATATTTACCCATCATTTAATGGAATTATCTGCTACCATTAGAAGAAATATTTTTCTATATTTTATCAAGTGGAAAGACCTCCCTAAAATTCAAGTGAATAAAAACATAAGATGCAGAGCATGATATATAAGACAATACCTCCTATAAATTACAGGGATAACTCTGTGTGCAGGTATGAATAAAAATGGGTATTCACTGATATAATTAACTATGCTTGCCTCTGGGTAATATAATACATTTTTTTTATATTGCTTGAATTTCTAAATAAATACTTTGATTTTTGAAAATCATTTCTATGCAAAGATAAAAGTAATTATCACTTGATGTAACAGCAACAATAACATAAGACCATGGAACAGTGTGTCTACTTCCCCTGATGCTACATGGCAGATCCATTTGCTAAGCTAGAATGGGCCACAGAGGTGTCAATGTTGTGCTGACTTAGCCGGGTTTCAGTAACCAGAAAGTCCATAAAACCTGCATGTGGCACATTAAAGAGCTGCATGTGGGTTAAAAGCTCTGGTTTACAGGTTAAAAACGTGTCGGCCTAGGTCTCAGCCATCTTTTCCAGCATTTTGTTGTTGGGCACTGTGCAAAAGACAAATGCTGCGCCGGACGCCATGACACTTCTTCTCCTGCTCTTAAGCTTCCTCTTTCAAGCTCCACGAGCTCTGAACAAAAGAGCAGGAGAAAAGCGCATGCTTGAGGGCTGCTTCCTCTTTCTTTCTGTATCCCTTTAAACTACAACACCAACATGACAGTCCCTCATTGGCTGGGATAAGCCGGTCTGCTGCTTCACCATTGGTTCCTTGGCTGTCTCCCCTCCCTATAAAAACCCGTCTGCCTTGGTAATAAACGGGTTTTGAGCGGCCACCAACTCCATGTGACTCACTCAATTCCCCGGCAAGACAGAGGGGTCTCCAAAGAGGGGAATCCAGACTTCGGGACGGCACTCACCGTCCTGCTCGCCCCGGGGGGGATGGTTCAACTGATCCCAGCCATCCCGCCCACCCTCAGGGACGCCTGAGGTAGTGACATTTTGTTACTTATACCTTTGTTGTCTCTCGAAAGTTAACACATGCAAAACAAACAGATTTTGATGTGGCATTTTGTGTCTCACCGGTTCAAGAATGGAGGAAATGTTTACATTTATTTACAGAACTCCTGTAAAAACTTGCAAGTTTGTATTTCTATATTTGTTTTTAAAACACATTGCTAATGATGGAATGTATCATGTGGGACACCCACGCTTTTTAAATTCCTTTTCTTCTTTAGGTATCAAATATTTGGCTTGAGTCATTTTACATAATGATGTGGGCTTAAAACTCCTGAATGCATTTCCAAGAAAGGTTCTGTCACTTTAAAATATAAAGCAAAGGTCAAATTTCTCTTATTTGGAATGAATCTGAGTATGGTATTGATTGACAGCAGAAACATGGACTCTGCTCTGGTCCATTCAGCCCTGTGATCTTCAAGTATAAGTGATTCTGATGGCAAACAGAAAATATGTCTTTGGTTTCGAGTTGGCAAATTCAAAGAGATTGGTGCAATCTTTAAGTAAGCCAGGATGTCTGGAATTACTTACTTGTTTTAGTTTCAAAAAAATGAATAAAATAAGTAATTACTTCTCGTAGGTCTGTGCTGGCCAGGAATGTTTGGACTCAAGCACCACACATTTCTTAATCCTTCAAGGTTTCTTGGACCTTCTTGGTTCCCTTAGCTGAAATCATGGCCCAAAACTCTGGGGGTTTGAGCTCGTAGAACTGTGGATGCCCCAGCCATTGTACCCCAGGGATAGGACACAGAAGAGCATGGCTCTGTGTCAAGGTATGTGAGAAAGCCAGACAAGCATGTTTGAACTAGTCCATCGAAAAAAATGTTGTCATTGCGGAGCAAAGGAGACATGCAAAATTCTGGTTATGAACATTTTAGGAAAAAGACAGTGTATTTAAAGTTTTGTTATCTTTCATAAAGTCCAATAATTGTTGAAACAAAAAAAGCTTGATCTCACTAATGTGTAGATTCCTCCAAGCACTCAACAAATTCTTGTGTGCCTCTGTATCAAAGTAACCGGGATTGATAATATTCAAGACACATAAGATGGATGGATCAGCCCTCAAGACACTTGATTTGAAGAAACTTCCCAAATAGAAACATTGTTATCTAGCTGCTTGGGTATTAAATCATCTCTTCAATGTCCTGATTTTGGCTTTTCACCATTGAAATTTGAATGGAAGTTCTTAGTGAAGAGGGAACGAGCAAAGCCACTGAACAGACCCTGATTTGTGGGCTTTAAAGATATAAATAATACTTCTTTTATTTGGAAGTAATGGTCCTTAATTCAGGTCTGGCACTCATCTACCCACATTTAAATTAGGACAACCCAACAGCAATCTGTCTCTCCTACTCTGTGGTGTCCAGCAGGGCTGAGTTTCCCCCACTCGGCTCTATTGCTCATTTTAGTACCATCATGCTGTGTTTATTTGACCATGTTTTCAGTAGGACTTTCATTTGATGCATTCGCAATGGCCCTGGAGTGCAGCATGTAGTAGTTCTTTTGGGATGGCACATTAATTTTTAAAGTGTCAAAGCTGATATTACATTATAATTTCTGTGAATATCTGATTAGTATTTACTAGATGAGATAGGGGATGCTCTTATCTTAGGATCATGCGTTTTCAAATATGTTTGAATATGTCGTTGTTCTTCTTCAAGTGACCAAATTGGGTAATCCTTATATTCATCTCCAGTTGACAAACAAGTGCCTTCCACATAGGCTGCTCCAAATTCTGCCTTATGGCTGTAAGTCCCCAATCTCCTGCTCCGATCTTCCACACTTTCTTTTTCTTTATGTGAGATTGTTTACTTTTAAAAAAGATTTTTGGAGGCTGGAGCAGTGGCTCAGTGGCTACATCACTTGCTTGGCATGTGCTAGAACACAAGGTTCAAACCCCAGCACAATGTACACAACTAAGTGTCAGAGCAATGACAGCCACAGGAAAACTAAATAAAATTGATTCTGCCTTTCTCTCTCTCTCTCTCTCTCTCTCACTGTCCCTCTCTCTTTAAAACAAAGCAAAGCAAAACAAAACAAAACAGATTTTTGTTTTGAAATAATAGTAGGCTGCCATTCAGTTATAAGCTGCATATATACTGTGGAGTTAAATCAGCTATTAGAAACAATGATATTATGGCCTTTGAAGGTAAATGGATGACAGTGGAAGAAATTACACTGAGTGAAATTAGCTAAATCCAGACTCAAGGGTCAAATGTTTTCCCTCATTTGTGAAGGCTAGAGCAATACCCAGGCTTGGATGAAAAGTCAAGCTCATGTACCAGACTCACCAAATTTGAAACAACACATCTAGGGGAACTATGGGTATGTAGTGGAGGGTAGGGGGTTGGTGGGGAGAGGGAGGGAAGAGGAAGGAAGGAAGGATGATAGGGAGGGATCTAGGGGGAATCAACAATGTAGCTTATTCTTTACTCCCCCAAGAAGACAAATATTACTTATGCAATCATTTAATTCTGGGAAATCCACAATTATATATATGTAAATATATAAATATATATACACATGAATATATGAATATATATATATATATATATGTATACATACATATATACATTTGTATCTGCTATAGGGAGGTAATATAGAAAAGTTAAGGGACTGGGGTGTGAGTGATGTGGGGGTGATTCTGGATTAGGCTCAGGGACATATCATATTGTTACTACATATGCATTTATGATTGTACAACAACACAAATCCTCAAGAAAATTTAAAAAAGAAGACAAAAAAATGGAGTTTGTATTGCCTTATATCAATATTCCCCAGTCTGTAACACCTTGCAGAAGTATAGTACAATATCACAGGCAGGGCAGTCACACTGATACAATCAAGATATGAAACAGTCCCTTACCACAGGATCCCTCATGCTGCCCCTTCGTAGGTTGACTTTTTTTTTATTTTTATGAATGAACAATGGCTCAGGCACCATTTGTTGCACATGCTGTCTTTCTGTCTTTGGTTCATTAGGAGTGTCTACATCTTTGTTGGGCCTGTTTCTGGGTTCTCCAATCCATTCTATCAGTCCATGTGTCTACCCCTCTGGTGATGTCATACCATCTTGATTACAGTAAAATATATCAAGTATGACAGCTACTCTCACTTTATTCTTCTTTTTCAAAATGTCATTAGCTATTCTAGGGCCTGAGCCTTTCCATATACATTTTAGAATATGCTTATCTATAGCTACACAATCCTTGCTTTATTTTGATAAGTATTGTGTTAAATCAATGATCAGTTGGGGAAAACTGACATTTTATTGCATTGACTCTACCCATCAATACAGTGTGACTTTACATTTAGTTAATTCTTTTTAAATTTCTTTCAAGTTTTAAATTATACTTCTGAAGTTTAAGTTTATACCTAAGAATGGCTTAGTTTGGAGTGATTTGTAAATGTTTTGTTTTAAATTTCAATTTCCATATGTTCATTGTGAGTAAAGAGAAATGAAGCTGTTTTGTTTATGTCCATCTTTTATCCCATGACCATGCTCTAACTTATTCAACCTATTGATTAGTTCTATCAGGGTATTTTCTTTTTTAAAGTGTATTTCTTGGAATTTTGTAATAGATAATCATGACATCTGAAAATAAATAGTTTCATTCTTTCCTATTCAGTGCATGTGCTTTTTCATTTTCTTTTTCTTACCTTATTTCAAAGGCTGGAGCTTTCAGTACCAGGTTTAGTAAGAAATGAGGCCAAATGTCCTTTCCTTGTTCCTGATCTTAAAGGGGAAGCAATCAATCTTTTATTAGAAGAATGATAGCAGCTCCAGGAGTATTGTCATTTTGTAGATGCTGTTACCCAGTTGAAATCTTCTTCTCTATTCTTAGTTTGCTGAGAGCCTTTATCAGGAATGGATATTGGGATTTGTCAAATGTTTTTCTCTGTCAATTGATAAGATCATGCTTTTCTCTATTAGCCTGCTAATGTGGTGATTGATTGGCTATCAAGTGGTGAATTAGTTTTACATAATTCTGGATCCTCTTAATTGCCAATCGAATTTCATTTCAGGTCAAAGTTTGGTATTTGTTTTTTTCTTTTCCTTTTTTTTTTTTTGAGAGGGATAATAAGAGAGAGGGGGAAGGGATCAATGGATCAATGTTATTTAGTTTTTCATGTGGCTTTAGTTGCTCTGAGACTTCATTGTACGTACATGGTGCTAGGGTTAGAACTCACGTACTTGTGCATGCCAGGTAAGCACTGTAACTGCTGAGCCACTGCTCTAGCCCTGTTTAGTGGTTTTTAAGAAATTGGTCTATTTCTTCTAAGTTATCAAATTTATGAGGGTAAAGTTACAGTCTCCCATTATTCTTTTAATGGCTGTAGAATTTGTAGTGATATATCTATTTTATTCTTGATATTGGTAATTTGTATCTTCTTTTTTATGTACTCATCAATGTTGTTGGAAGTTCATCAATTTTACTGATTTTTTGTTGGAGAATTAGCTTTTTGTTGCATTGATTTTCACTGTTGTTTTCTTGTTTTATATTTCTCACACTTTATATTGAAGATCAGTTCCTCAAGATAGGAAAAGAGGACCTCTTTTGCTCTGATTTTCTTTCTTGGTTTCTTTTCCCATCTTTTCTTCATCTTATCTGTATTGTAGGAAAGCTCCTTTCTCCTTCTTTCCAAGACCAAACTCTCATTTTCCCATTTTCAGTTTTGTCCCCTGAGCTCATGTTGCATTCAATAACTTTGCTTTCTGTTTCATTTTTAAGTTGCTTCTTAAACTACAAATTTGTGTCCACCTTCATTTGACCCTGAATAAAATCACTCAGGCATAATTCCCACTAAACTATTATTTTTTTCCTTTACCAAACTTGTCTAGCAGGTTGTCTACATTCTCTGCCACTCACACTGTACTTCTCATTCATTCTGGTTCCTGTCTCTTCTCATGACTTTCTCTTAACCATGACTCATTTTACCTTGGGCTCTACTTGTCAGCTTTTACTTCTCCCGGCACTAACTGCCCAATAAAGGATGGTTTATACTGCCCCAGCCAACTGATCTCCCTTTTCTTTCTCTCCAAGTCTTGTTTTCCATGGCTTCTACCCATAGTCTGCCTGTTCCCTATCTGTCTCTGTTTGGCATCACTCTGTTATTTGTGTTTTAGCAGAAGACAGCATTTGATTGCTTGGCTGGCCACTTTCTAGTACAAATGTCTGATTGGCCACATCTGTTCATAAGACTAGCTCATAGACTGACTTTGGGCCTGCTTCTGCTCTCTTCCAATCAGCTGTGGCCAGTGGAGGGTACCCTATTTGGTAACTAGGAGTGAGAAACTTGTTAGAATGTGTGTGTGGGGTGGGGTGGGGTGAGGGGGGAGTTCTATGAAGCACTTTGGGGAAGGCACAATTTAAAATTTCAGATTGGGTATACTTATGGTTACTTTGAATTTTGGCCATTTTTAATAAAGAAGCTAAGTAGACTATTGGATGATAGTCATTATATCTTAACTGGCAGGTTTTTTAAAAAAAAGCCTAAATATTAATACCGTCATGTTTAAATTTATTCACAGTTTCTGTGGCATATGCATCTGAAATTCACCAGAGATTATCAGTCATATGGCTCTTTTCTTTTAAGATGTCAAAAATAATGAAATTGATTTGGGGAAAGTCACTGAATTTATAGTAGCTGAAGTTTCAAATTTCTTAGTATTTTTATTTCTTTATAGAGGGCAAGATTAAAATAAAAGATCACTGGCACTTTACAATCCCATATATGTAGAGCTGACTCAAGAAGCTGTTCTAAGATAGTTGATTCTCGTTTCCTGGACAAGAATGATATGCATACATGCCCCACACCTCTTTTTGTTCTTATTTACATTTAAAACAAAATCGTCACCAGACAGATGAGCACAGCATGTCAAAACATGATACAGGACATTATTTCTCACTGTCTTATTTTTCCATAAATATTTCCACCTTCAAGCTTCAGTACAGCTTGCTTTCTACCTTCTTAATGCCATATTTATGGTGTTTTCTCTCATTTTTACTAGCAGTCCTCTGTGAAACTGGTTATGGGACTTTTCTATTATTTCTTGTGCAATGCTAACGAATCCAGTTCTCATTCTCACGCCTAACTTCGATTCCTTGATTACAGAGTTATTTTAGGGCAAAGGTATTCTGAGTTTGCTAAGATAATAATGAAGAAAGATCAGAAGTTAATTTTTTAAGAAAAATTAACTAAGAACTCTTGACTTCATCTTTGGGAATTTGTTTAATTCAGCTAAATTTACTCAGTGCTTACATTCTGTGAGGCACTGGGAATGTAAGATGAATTAATATCGTTTTAAGAATCAAAGACCACACAGCCTGGTAGATGTGAGAGTTGAGTACATGCCCAGTGTGGCCCTGGTAAATTTCCTCCAGATGACAGAGGAAAGACAACTTGTGCTTTTGAGGGAAGGAGAGTGTCACAGAAAACTTTTCAGGCAAGATGCCTGAGTCACACCTTGACGATTGAATAGAAATTCATTAAGGAAAGAAGATGGGAATGCGGGGGATGTCAGGAGAAATCCACGAGTGAAAGTAAATACTGTGAGCAATGGAACAGACCTTCCTTGGTGCACATGAAAAACTGCCGTTTTGCTCTGGAGAACAACTTGCCTGGCTGAGAGAAGAGTACAGAGGTGAGCGGGATGAGATGGAAGGGGCTGTCCAAGCCACGCTAAGGAGCTTTCACTCAATCGTCAGGTTACTGAGGAAGTCTGGGAGCCACTTAAGTTGAGGGAGCCATGGTCATATTGGTTGCTCAGAGAGATCACTCAGTTGCACAGAGGATGAATTTGCAGGGGTAAAACCACAGGCAGTGAACTCTCTGCACTTCAAGAACCCAGCACTAGTAAAGGAGCAGAGGAGTTTGCATTAGAAAATTAAAGGTAGGATTTTGATGCTATTTTGTACTATCCTGGTGATATTTCAGAAGCTTAACCTATAAGAAAACGGAAAGTGGGTACAATACAATCTTTAGGATCCTTCAGTTACAGAGGCCAGCTCATGTCACTAAGCTTCTTTTTAAATCTTACTATATGTGTGTAATATACTTAGTTGATTTAGCAAAGTTCCTTGCATTGTTGTACAGCTAAGGAGAGCATTTGTCCCCAAGTGCAAAAATTTGGCAAATACCAAAGCAGAGAGAAAAATGAGGAGTGACTGGTGCCCTGCTTGGGATCTCCTGACTTTTTTTTTTCTCCCAACATTGATTTTGCAGTGAAAAACATTTTACGAGATCTCTTCCTTATCCTTAAAGTAACAGAAGCCAGGAAAGAGATTATAGGAACATCATCAGCTTGACCCTTGCCTCTAACTCCATTTTCTAGAAAAGCGATAATTTCTATCTAATTGATTAGCTTTCTTTCCTTTTTGACAGTAACTTTTTGTATGTTACCTATTGTGTTGGATAATTGTGTGTCAGCAGACTGGGTGATGGGGTGTCCAGCTGTGTGGTCAAATATTATTCTGCGTGTGTCTGAGAGGATGTTCCTGGATGTGATAGATCCACATTTGAATCAACAGACTGACTAAAGCAAATTGCCCTGCTTAGTGAGGGGGGACTTCCTCCAATCAGTTGAAGATCTGCACAGAAGAAAAAGACTCCTACGAGAAAAATAAAAGGGAACTCTTTCTGCTGATGGCTTGAGCTAAAAGAGATCCTTTCCTACCTTTAGCTTCAAATAGAGAAACTGGTCTTTCTGGATCTCATACGGAATAGCTTTCGATCTAGAACTTACATTATTGGCCTGGCTGGGCCTCCAACTTATTCACTGTTGGTCTTCGGACTTCTCAGTCTCCAAAATCACATGAGCACTTTTAATCCTTATAATAAATCATTCACTTCAATGGATACCAAAATTGTGGTGTTAAAGGAAACTTCCATTCACTGAAGAATAAAATTTAGAGCAAGATCACAAGTGGAAAAGAAAATTTCTTTATCATGAAGGTTTTTGGTTCAGTCCACCGATGTTTGACATTTAGTAGGTACAGAATTGTTATTGTATTGTTTTCTTTTGAAGAGAAAAGAAGAAAATTTTGAAATGTTGAACAAGGATTGAAATGTTTGAGACAATGCAGAACAGTTGTGCACAGCTGTGTGAGGCTGGACTGGTCCTGACCCTCCTCAATGTGTTGTCCGTCCCAGCTTCCAACCTGCAGACTCAGTCTCAGAGGTGTTTTGAGCATAGGTTCAGGAGTGTTTTCACCAAAATTTGAATTTCCTTCTTGACTCAAAGGTAAAAGATGCTTTTCTCTGAAAAACTCTCAATGCAGCAAATGAGTGGGAGATCTATTCTACATGAGCCCTTCAGCAAGGTTTATGCAGATAACTAGATCATGCTGGCATTTACTTTGGTATAAAATATGCTTTTTCTTTACCTTCCAAGTTTTCAAATACGAGAAAAAATTGATTGCTGTCATCAAGGAAGTTTTATAAACATGTTAAAATCTATACCATCTTCAGCTTTCCTGAGGGAGCCTCTGGCCTCTTCCCACAGACAGTAAGAGCAGTTCTTTAATTAAAAACGAAATTGGCTTGATGGACTGTGCTCTTGGTGCACATGGAATTCTAGAGCAGAAGGGGTTAGCTTGATTCAAGCCTGGTTTTAATCAACCAGTGAGGGCTGAACTTGAACTAGGCCCTATTTGTTTTGGCCTTGATGACTTATTTGAATGTACTATTTACCTAATGGGTAATCAGAGGAATAGAACTTCATAGTCACAGGGATTTTGAAAAGCATATAAATTAGTACTGTCTGTATCTTAATCTATATCGACATAAATATCTCTATGGCTATAGGAGTCAATATTGCTAATACACAGCTAGGTCAGGATATTAATAAATGCTTCGTGAAACTCACATTGACCGAAACCTATAGTGAAAGTATAATTAAAAGCATATGATCCTCAGTATTTTATGTTTTAAAGTTAATACTGAAACTTTATGTCTCACCAGACATCAAACTGGTTATTTAAAACTAAGATTTCCAAATCTCTAAGTGGTAAGAACAATCAAAAACAAAACCACTTATCTATGTCTAAATAAGTGTTTGGTTGATTTCTTTGGGTAATCAATTTAGACAGCTAAATGCTTTCCCCTGAAATTACTATATTAACAAGCTTTTTCCCCCCAAAGATTAAAAAAATTACATATCTTTAAGCACGGCAATTGTGACACTGCATATCACTACCCGAATGTTCTAATTTCATGATTGCATATATTTACACAAATTATATAATAAGATGCAATTACAATAATTATAGAGAAATAGGCAACAATTGAAAAAAATTATAAATTCCTACTAAATAACACTAAATGATATGAAAACCATCAGACAAACCAATACAAGTAAGTGTTTTAAGATGAACCCAACCATAAGATAGCAAAAATCTAGAAAAACGCCTTAGTTCTAGCAAACCGAAATATGTTTGTTATACTGGCAAAGTCGAGGCCTAAGGCTTAAGGATGCAGTTCTGTTTCCTTTCAATTTGCTTCCGAGTTTTATAATGTGACTGTTTATCATCTTGACTTTCCTAAACATATTATAACTAGAGAGACTTTCTCCTTTGTGATTTTTGATTGTTATTTCAAAGAAAGAGGAAGGATAATTACTAGAGGAATAACACACAACTCTGTGAAATTCGAATTAGGAGAGAGCAGGTCCTGGGATGATTTTCTTGTCCTTTTCCTTGTACGCTGCCTCCAAGTGTTCATCTCACTTTCACAGATATACAGTCTGAAAATGTTGTTTGTCCAATCCATTCCTCTTTTAGGAAAAACATATTTGCAAGACAAATTATGCAGCTCATACATTTGAGTTCTCTATAAATTGTCCTCTCTTGTATTTTATTTATATCCCAATTTCTCATTTTATTTTGCATTTCAGACAAATATTAATATAAAACTGAGACATTTGTCGTTTTGATTTCTTTTTGCAATTATTTTGTTAGATCTGAGGCCATGTCCTGCTAGCCTTTGACAGTGAAAAATTAACATTCAGACACACCAGAATTCTTCACAAAAGAACTTAGACTTATCTTCAATCCTGACTTATTTGTAATTCCTATGTGTTCTAGGCACTGTGCTGAGTTCCTTATTTACATTTTATTTTATATATTACTTAATGACAACCCTTCACAATAAACTTTTCTAGCAGCAAAATCTCCATGATTCAGATGTGGAAACTGAGGCTTTGAGAGTGTAGGTACAGAGGTAGGTGCTAGAGATTACAAAGTAGTTGAGTCAAGATGTGAATTGGCCTGTGTTTCAGTTTTTACAATGCTATGACTGAAAAACCCAATAAGAACACTTTCAGAGGATGAATAATTTATTTAGTGTCTCATGGTTTCAAGGAATCAGTCCATGGAAAGCTGGCTCCATTCCTCGGGGCTCAAGGTGAGGCAGAGCATCATGGTGGAAGGGTATAGTGGAGGAAAGAAGCTTAGGACATCACCAGGAGGCAGGGCGGTGGGAATCTTCCCACCAGGTCCAAAATATACACCCCAATGACCATTCTCCTCCAGCAACACTCTATCTGCCTTCAGTGACCACCCATTAATCCCTATCAGGGAATTAATTTACTGATTGGGTTAAGCCTCTCACAACCCAATCATTTCACCACTAAGCCTTCTTGTATTGTCTCATACATGACCTTTTATGGGAGGCCTCACATCTAAACCATAACAGCCTACCTAAGTATTTATATAAACAGGTACTGACTTCTAACACTGCACTATATCTGAGGTTGGGAGGATACCAGGATGGACACTGACTTGATGGCACTCAACATCAATAAGTAAGAAAGACATGAATACCAATGATGTCAATACACAATGGAAGTGCTGAGAGGCCTGAAGAGTGTTTACTATGAAAATAATGTGGCCTTAGATATTTTCTTATGGTGGTTGTAGATGCTTCATGTATTTTACTGAACAACAGCGTAACTTTAATAAATATTGGGTAGGATGATTTAAAGCAGGAATAAATTAGATTCCTTAAGAGAAATGAAGCTAATATATAATTTCAGAAAAGAAAATTTCAACTTCTCTGAGCATTAATGAATTACATGGAATTATAGATTCATTGGTTCTCTGGTTGCATGATTAATGGAGTCATTTATTCACTCATGAACAATAACCATAAAGTACTTGCTCAGGGTCAGGTACTGAAGTAGGCTTTGAGCACACAATAATGAAGAAGGAAGAGAAAAACCTGGCCATTATGGGACCCTCAAAACAGCCCCATAGTGTGGGCTGGTGTCATGTGAAAGGCAGGGAAGGGGCTATGGAGATGCACAGGGAAGCTCTACTCCAGATGCCCTGGAAGAAGAGAGGCATGACTGGACATGAAGAAGTAGTCAATCAAAGAGGACAGATAAAAGCTCAGCATTTAGAGGTAACTTGTACACAAGGCTTGAGAGGAAAGAGTTGCTAAGTGCTCTGAATGTTGTGTCCCCCCCACATCATATGTCTCAACTTAATTACTGATGTAATGGTGTTAGGAAGTGGGCTTTTGGGAAGTGATTGGATAACTGCTTTTGTACAGAGCCAAGAGAGTTCCCTTGCCCTTTTCTTTTATGAAGGGTTACAGTGGTTACAGTGGTTACAGTGATAAGGCCACTATAAGTAGATCCTCACCACACAAAGAATCTGCTGGCACCTTGATCTTAGCTTTCTCAGGCTCCACAACTGTAAGAAACAAATTTCTGTTGTTTGTAACCTATCCTGTCTATGGTGGTTTGCTATAGCAGTCTGCATGGATTGAATAAGGCTTGTTCGCTCTAAAACTCATGTTGGAATTTAATCTCCACTGTGAAGTGTTCAGAGGATAGGAGCAACCCAACCATGGTATCTGGAGGTAGAGCCTTTGGGAAGAGATTAGGATTAGATGATGTTGTCTGGTGGGGCCCCCATGATTGAATACAGGAGGGTTTATAAGAGAAGAGACCACAGCACAACCGCACTGTCTCTCACATGTGATGTTCTGCTCCACCTCAAGGACTCACTAGTAGGAAGGCCAGACATGGTGTCTTGACCTCGGACCTCCAGAACCATGAACCAAAACAAACTTATTTTCTTTAAAACTGATCTAATTTGTGGTGTCATGTTATTAGTAACAGAAAATAGACTAAGATTAAAAACCAAACAGACCGAGAGGGAAAGCACAACAAAAATAAGAATATGACAGAAATTTAGTTCACTTGGGCCAATGGGTGTAGAAGAGAAAATGGCAAGAGGCAAATAACAGTGTCATCAGAAAGAAAATCCATTGCACTGGGGCTGGAGGGGTGGCTCAGCAGTTACGGCACCTGCCTGGCATGGGCAAGTATGTGGGTTCAAACCCCAGCACCATGTACACAACGAAGTGTTGGAGCAACGAAAGCCACATGAAAAACTAAATAAAAATTGATTCTCTCCCCCCACCCCATTGTCCCTCTCCCTTAAAAAAATCTATTGCATTAAAAGGGCTTTGGGCTAATTATGCATATGGGAAATAAACCCTAGCAGAAGTTCTGCAGCTGGTCTTGCATGCTATAAATATCTCACATATTATCTTGATAAAAACGAATTAATGTTTTTAGCATTCCTAATTAATAGGACAAGTGAAAACAAAAACCAAATGTAAAGAAGGGTCCTGGGATGATCTTGGAACTAAAGCTAAAGTGAGCTAAGGCTATAGCTAGAAAACACTAAGTGAAGCAGAGGCCAAGACTAAGTTCAAGCATTTGTCTTGATGCTCTTGGTTAGGGTACTTCTCTCCTCATGTTTAGAAAGGAACAGACCTCATGTGAATAAAGCAGAGAGTAACTAGGGATATAGTAATGTGGATCCTCCAGGGGAGCCTGAAGAATCCGAAATCAGGTCAGAGTGAGTTGATGTGGGGAACACTTGAGTGAATTAAAAGGCTTCCTAGAATCGGCTGACATGAGAAATTGTGGAGAAGGGCTTTCTCTCATTAGGGCAAATCAGAGAAAAGCAACCAGATGTCTGTCTTACTGATCATCATTGCTTCACAGAAATATCTTGGCTTTTATAATTATTAGTCTATGATAACTTTAGGTTATATGCAAATCTCATAGTGTGCTACCCAATATCCTTTCTGTCCCTTGCTGCCACCAAAGGGAGTTGGGCATGCTGAGTCCACAGGAACAGGAAGGCCCACAGTGGCTAGAGTAGTAAGCAGGGTCAATATCATGACAGAATCCTGTAAACCACCATAAGGATTTGATACTAAGGGTGGCAGAAATGAATGAATGGCTTTGGGTAGAGAAATGTTATAATGAAACTGAATTTTAGCATGATTCCTCTAATGATAAAGGATTAAAGGGGACTGAGAGGTGAATGGCTATATGAAGATAAGTTAGGAGGATGTTGGAGGAGTAAGTGAAGGAATAACAGTGACCTTCAGATGGAACAGTAGGAAGTAAAGGGGGTGGAGACAGGAGAGAAGTGGGAGGTGACTGATAGGAGTGGGAGGCAGGGAGATGGCAGAATACAAGCATGATACCTAGATAGGTGCTTTTAGAAGCTGGTTTAACAATGACCACCAGAAAATAAACATAGGAGACACTAGTAAAGGGACGATTTTGATGAGCAGCAGAAGGCTGAGTTGGTGAGTTTTATTTTGAATATATTGAATCAGGGCACCTCTGGGGCACTACATGGGCTATATCCAGTAAGTAGTTAGATATGCAGATTTGCAGCTCAGGAGAGAGACCTGGAGTGGTGACATAGACTGATGTCTTGCATTAATCATGTACACTTCTAAGAAAAAGAGACAAGTGCAATTTCCAAACACATACACCTTACTACTTAAGAGAAGTTTCTGTTTGTGCTCTATCTTATCAATCAGAAGTGTCTTCTTAAAATCCTTGTCATGCCTGTACTCAACAATCAAAAATTAGAGAAGTACTATCTTTAATGACAGCATTCATCTAAAATTCAACATACTAAGTGGCATTAACTCTTTTCTCACCTCTTATACAGACTTTTAAGAATAATTACATGAACAGGAAGTTCAAAAGTTCAGATATTATTTTAATTGCCTTTCTTAATTCAAATTCTTCCTTCACCTTTTCCAACAGTCATGAAAGACATTGCCACTTTATTTCCCCCACGGAAGAAATGGTTCCTAAAAAAAAAAACACCACTGTGAGAAATCTTGGGAGTGCCTTTATTCTGAAAGCTCGTGGAAAGCCCAGTTTGGTAGTTGTGTGTGTGTGTGTGATTTTTCTTGTTATATTCTCCATCTTGAATGGGCTTTAAACTTGGCCATAAGACTGCCCGATGGAAAGGAATTTTTTCAGGCTTTTTTTTTTAATTTTAACAACAGCTTGGACTTTCTGTTGCTAGATAACAGCTTGAAAACCAGTGGTAGTCTTTAGTTAAGAAAAAGAGGAAGGAAAGGCTCATTATGGCTTTTCCTCCCCCAAAATGATGAATCTGTGTAAGATTAGAGCACTCTGCTTGCTTTCAAGTGGGTAAGTCATGCTAACTTTCTGCATGCTGATAAGAGAAGTGGTTCTGACCAGCACAACAGAAGGGGCTTTCTCAACCTTCACACCAGCTGAAAACTCCCTCAGCTCTAGGGAAAGATTGCAGCAAGTACAAGAGATGACCTATCACTAATCCTTGCCCTAATGCTGCCTGTGTCTCAAACAAACCTAAACATACCCTACTGCATCTCTTGAGAAAACTTTCTTAATAATCCATACATGAACTCAATTTGCAAAAGACTGACTTAAGAAACTAAAGTTTTAGTCTACGAAAATAACTTTGAAAAATAGAATTTTTGTCTTCGTAAGTGGAAAAATTATGCTAATTCATTATCACAGCACAAGATTTTTCATGTTGAATAGAATTCAAAGAAATACCCCTTTCCTCCTGTCACAATTTGAAGAAGAGTACCCTGATAGTTAACATTCCTATTTTTTAATGATTAATCATCAAGAAAGAGGATGGTTTTTCATTTGGACATAAGCCCACGGTACAGAAATACACTCTGTTCCCTACCTCATTTTGTACCCCTGTCTAAACCTGTCATCTCTATGTAAGGGAGGATTTCAGAGTGGCCTTGACTAATGTGACAAGAGATGACCACAGCCATTGTCAACCTGACATCTGGAAGAAATGGTAGACAGTTTTTCTCCAAGATAAGAAGAATAAAATGACTCAGTTGGAAGGTGCTCTATTCTTTTAATGCTCAGAAAACACCCCATAACTTGGATCCCTTTAAGTGACTATTCCTCCACTCTGCCCTTGGACAGAATCTCTACCTCTGCGTTGGAGATAAGCATGACTTGCTGCTGATCTTTGCAGAAACTAAGTAAATCTCTTGACTTTTTCCCTCCATTTTTATCAGAGTATAACATACACAGAGAAATTACATAAAATGGAACCACTCAGTGAATTTTCATAAAGTGAGCACCCACGGTCCTCCCGTCCTTCCCATCCTCAGCCTCCCATGAGGATAGACACTAACTTGGCTTCTTCCAACAATTCAGTTAGCCTGTTATTAGCCTGTTATTTAGTTTTCAACAAATGGCTCTTTTTCATTTGACCTTAGTTCATAAGATTAAATTCATACTGTGTGCCTCTGAAGTTTATTCATTCTCAGTGCCTCATGGCATTCCATTCGGAATATACCATAATTTATTTGCTCAAACACTGATGGATATTTGGGGCTGACAACTGGATTTGCTGTAGAAATTCTTGTCTGAGTATTTCAGTGAATGTGTGGACGCTCATCCCAGCACCCTGAACAGTGACTGAGTTCCTTCCCCTTCCTCTTCCAGGGATTTCAACACTGTCACCTTACCCTTCCTTTGGAAAGACCAGCATTCCTAACCACTCAAGGACGTGTGCAGTAGACTTACTCTTCTCACCATCTGGCATTATTCATCTTTTTGCCTATTTACAGTTCTATTTGGGGCTCCTTCTTTGGAAGAGACAAGGAGCACACTGCCTGAGCCTGAGCCAGGTAGAGCATCACTTTCCTGTGTTATTTTATTTTTACAACAGCTTTATTGAGGTACAATTCACACAGCATACCATTTACTTATGAAAGTATATCATAGATAAATGAAATTCAAGCCAATTCAGAGATGCATGAAACTGTCCTCACAGTAGATTTTAGAACATTTTTAACACCTAGAAAAGAAACGCCTTGTCCTTTCACTGTTATCCTCCCGTCTACCCATCCGCACCAGCCCTAAACAATCATGAATCTACCTTCTGATTCCATGGGTTTGTTTTTTTCTAGACATTCCATACAAATGCAATCACATAATGTGTGCTCTTTTGTGACAATCTTTTTAAACTGAGCATCACGGTCCCATGGTTCATCCATATTGTAGCATCTATAATTCATTTTTTTTTGACCAAATAGTATTCAATTGTGTGGCCACACAACGTGTTGTTAACCAGCCAACAACTGATGGACATAATGCTGGTATGAATAGTTGTGTGCAAGTCTTTTTCAAAGTAGATGTTGTCATTTACTTTGGTGTGTCCCTGAGAGTGGGATTTCTGGGACATGTGGTAACTGTGTGCAACCAGTTGAGGGAATGTTAAGACTGTTTTCCAAAGAAACAGCACTGCTTTACATTCCCACTAGCAGAACATGACAGATTTGATTTCTTGTTTGCTTGTTTTTGTAGTTCTGGGGATTGAACGCAGGGCCTTAGACATACTAGGCAAGTATTCGGTCACTGAGCTATACCCTCAGCCAAGGATCCAGTTTCTTTATATCCTTCCAATAGGTAATGTTATATCTTTCTAATACATCCACCCAGAGGGTGTAAAGTGATATCTTACTGTAGCTATAATTTGCATTTTTCTAATCACTAATGATATTGAGAGTTGTTTCACATACTTACAATCCATTTGTGTATCTTTTCTGGGGAAGTATCTATTCTGATCCATTGCCCTTTTATATTTTTTTCAGGGTTTTCTTTATTTATTTTTTATGGTGTGTTATAGTTGTACATAATGATGGGATTTGTTGTTACATATTTATACATACACATAATACAACAGTATAATTTGACAAACAATGCCCCCCAGCACTCTCCCCCCTCCCTCCTCCTGTCCCCTGGTCCCTTGACTCTCTTTCATTTTTAAACTGGGTTATTTCTCTTGATTATTAAATTATAAGGGCTCTTTACATATTCTAGATACAAGTCTCATATAAGCTATATGATTTTCAAATATTTTCTCTCATTCTGTGGATTGCCTTCATTTTCTTGATATTGTGTTTTGAAGCATAGAAAATTGATGAAAACCAATTTATTTTTTCTTTTGTTTCCCATACTTTTGATATCACACCTAAGAATTCATTGCCAGATCTGAGATCATATAGAGTTACCTTTATGTTTTATTCTCAGTGTTTTATATATTTACCTACCTCTTACATTTATGTCTTTGATGATTTGAGTTAATATTTGTATACAGCAAGAGATAAGGGCCTGATATCAGTCTTTTACTATGGATATCTGGTCATCTTAGCCCCATTCCTTGAAAAGAACAGTCCTTCTCCACTGAATAATTCTGATTCCCTTTTTAGAGTCAGCTGACATACATGCATATGCTTATTTCTAGACTCCCAGTTCTATACCACTGGTTTGCATGTCTGCACCTAAGCTAGTAATATGTATCTTGATTAGTATCACTTTGTTTGAAATTGGGAAGTTTTGAAATTTGAAAGTCCCCAACTTTACTCTTTTTCAAGATTATTTTGACTATTCTGAGTCCCTTGCAACCTCACACAAATTTTGAGATCGGCTTGTCAATTTGTGTAAAGAAATCAGCATGGATTCTGATAGGTTCTGTGTTGAATCTGGAGACGAATTTGGGGAGAACTCTCATCTTGAAAATAAGGAGTCTTCTGATATATGAATATAGGCTGTTTTCCACTTATTTAAATCTTCTTTAATTTCTTTCTGTAATGTTTTATAATTACAGATTTTGTACTCCTTTTGTTACATTTCTTTCTTTTTCTTTAAAGAGAGGACACTGAGAGAGAGAGACAGAGAGACAGATACAGAGAGAATCAATTTTTATTGAGTTTTTCACATGGCTTTCATTGCTCCGACACTTAGTTGTGTACGTGGGTGCTGCAGTTTGAACCTGTGTTCTTGCGCATGCTGGGCAAGTGCCATAACTGTCGAGTCACTGCTCCAGCCCTTGTTACATTTATTTCTAAATATTTATGACCTTTTAAAAATTTTACTGTAAATGGATTTTTTTCATTTTATTTTCCTATTTTTCATTGTAAATTTATAGAAATGCAATTGGTTTTTGTATATTGATCTTGTTTCTGCAACCTTGCTGGACTTGATTATTGTTTTAGCAGTTTTTATTGTATTCCTTAAGACTTCTTTTACAAGCTCATGCCCCCACCTTTTAAAATAGAAATGTAATCACAATAAAAAGGAATCTAATTATCTCAAGGTATCATTTTATATCAGTTTTCTGCAGATGGGAAGATAGCTTTCTTTGAGCCTGAGGGAATATTTGAATAGGAAGTCAGGACAGAAGTCACAAACATTCCACCTTCTCAATTGACTGTGCAACTGATCTGGCAGAACAAAATCAAAACCTGTTGCTTTTAGAAACAGGTTCTATTTTTATGCTCCATTTTATATGCGTACCTCACGAACACCCCAAAGAAATTTAAAATCAGCTAAGCCAAGGTGAGAGAGCAAAATTTGAATAAATAAAGATGTTTTGTAAGCTCCCCCAAAGACTAAACAGTATTTTTATTAGATACACTAGGCAAAAGATCAAGAAAATGTTAACTAGTTTGGAAAACCAATGCAATGGAACTTATTTCCAAACACAAAATTCATGCATAGCCAGCGCAAAGCATTTCTCATTCAAAAGGCCTTATATTCCCCCAATACCCTATTCTCTTGTTTTCTCGTTATTTTATCAGCAGTTTTTGAATGTACCATAATTTATCCTCATGTTTCCCATATACAGTGTTTGACGACTTGTAATAAAAGTGCTAAAATGATACTTCAGTAGGCTGTGAGAACGTATATCACTATAGCCAGGCTTGATTGTGCACATAAAAGCTCAGGTTTTGATCATAGTTAACCACCGCCCACTGAGCCCCGGGACTGGAGAAAGTCTCAGTGCTTCCCTCTCGTGGCAGATGTCCAGAGAGGGCACGGGCAGAAAGCAGTAGGAGTAACCAGGCTTCTTGTAACCTAATTGGGAAAAGTCCTAAAAAGCTGGTCAGTTTGTGTGACATGCACTAAGACCTTGTTTGTGTGACATGCACTAAGACCTTTTATTCCACCAAAAGAACACTGAGGACTAAGGAAGCAAACTGCATCATGTGAATCCACAATTCTTTATGTCCTGGGAATATTTTGTGTCCCTATTGTTCATGGATAAAATTTACCAATGATATATTTTTATCAGAAGAGGAGGTTGAGATTAATGTACCACAAATACCACAAACACCTATTTCAATGATTCCATTTCCTTATTGTCTGGGTTCTAAAACAGAACATTTTCTTATTAGAGATGACTGAGGAACTTTATAAAATATTTAAGTGAGAACTACATTGCCATCTAATGTGCTGACAATAACTACCATCTTATTGGCTAAAACACTGATGTTCTGAGCAAATGTTAATCTCTAACTGCTCATAATTTATTATTTGAATTATGTGCATATTCAGACAATTCCCAACAAACCAGCTAATAAACTACAAACAATATTCATTAGTAATAAATGCATCTACATGTGAGTTTTTAATTACTGAAGAAATGAGAAATACATATTTAAGAAAAATTATTCCTATTTGCAAAGTATGAAAGAGAAAGATCTGAAGTGATAATTTTCTTTATAATTTTGTTTGCTTTTGAAGTCAAAATGGCCACTTTCCTACTTTCATTTAATTCAATGAATGTCCAACTACATTAACCAGGAAATTTATTAAAATCCTAGAAAGAAAAAATAATTAGATCCTCTTTATGACAGACACGACAAACATTTTCTTTTGCAAAATATATTCCACTTTTGGGCAAACACTAAAGGTTTCTTTGAGAAATGAGTAGTTCCAGTATGCTGCTGTGACCGATAACAACCTTTAATAAATTTTAGGAATCCAAAGTCTTGGTCATTCCTAATGATTGGGGTGAAAACAACAAACCTTCCTTCTCTATTTCACTTCTTAAACAAGTCCCAGTCCTTGCCACACACATCTGTATTGCACGCCTCCCATCTGCAAGGAGTTGGGTAGCATTTTGAAGGGTTTGGATAAACTGCTGGAACATCACCATCTTCACTCTTGAAGCTGCATTGCTGAAAGACAGCATCATGACAGAAAAAGGTTTTGCTTCTCCTTGAGCGTGACCTCAGTTACTGAGTGACAAGTGACAATTGGGGTGCTGACCAAGGTCGCAGGGAAGGCCCATAAAAGTTTCCTGGTCTGAAGTTCTTCCTATCTCTAGTGTCCTTCAAATTCCCAGGACAACTGATCTTACCAGCACTGGGCTGATAGTTGTCAGAACTGTCCACACAAAGCTCCTTGTGATCCTGAATACTGCTACTACAGTGGTAGTGGAAGAGGGGACGTACACGCAATACTCTGGAATGGGCCTATTGGGGTCGAGAGAAGGTCAGCCTCCAAGAGACTTCATTCAGGAAGCTCCAATGCAGAGGCAAAGCCAACTTCAAAAACTTCTGTACTTCAAACTTCCAGGAAGGTCAAGGGATAAATTTTAGAGATTTGACAGATTTTATTTTATTGGTTTTTATTCTTGGTATCGGGGAATGAGCCCAAGGGTGCTTAACCACTAACCAATATCCCCAGTCATTTTCATATTTTATTTTGAGACAGGGTCTCACTATGTAGCTTAGTGCCTTGTTAAGTTGCTGAGGCTGGCTCTGAACTTGCAATCCTCCTGCCTCAACCTCCCAAGCCCTGGGATTACAAGCATCTACCACAATGCCCAGCTTCAAGATTTGACATATTTTTAGAAAGGCAAAAGGTAATGTGTGTGTGTGTGTATGTTACTATGCAATCCCTAGTGTAGACCTTTATTCATTGTGATATTCCTCACGCCTTCCAACATTAGAGGCAAAAATTAAAGAATGAATGCATAAACAATATGTAGAACAAAATCCTCCTGTCCAGGAACTTTGCACGCTTGAGGCTATAGCAATACATCTGGACACCGCAGTACATGACATTTATTGGCGAGAACAGACAAGTTATGGTGAGCAAGGGACACACATTGATTCATTTGTGTGGGGGGGGGCAGGTTACCTAAAAGGCAGCTAGAGGCACTTGCTACTAAATTACACATTTAATCCTTTTATCCTTGTACAACTGGAAAGACTGAGGTCCAAAATTTTTAAAAAGACATTTAATGTTTTGTGCTGGGCTTACCATATGCCCTTTATGTTGGCTTCTTTGTTGTTTCAAGAACGCCAGATGTAGGAAAGTGGATTTTTTCTTCTTTCCTAAACTTCCTTTAAGTTAGCCACATGTGACTTCTTTAACAAATATGTAATATATGATATTTCCAAGGAGTCTTCTATACTCTGACTTCAGACATGCAATGTTTTATTTAAAAGTGAAATTAATCTGGGTGGAATATTTAAAATATATCTAGATGTCCCTAGGATGGAAAGTGAAGTTTGAAGCAATATCTTTGTTCTATTTCTATTCATAAACATATAGACTATTCATCAGGAAGAGTATCAGACACCACATTTATCTTCATTGTTTACAAATAATGGTGAATGCCTCCCAGGGTATGTGGAAAAATCACTGACCCGAAAGGAAAAACATTCCTAAACATGGCTTCTCTATTTAAGGTCTATCTTAAGGTGCTACTGCTAATATTACAAAGTGCAATCTTTTGAAACAACATCTAAAAAACAAGGAAGTCCTGAATAACAGCAGCCGTCACAAACATGGCAGTCTTTTTCCTTATCCATAGTAACACTCCCATGGAAGTGTTTTTATTTGAAACTGTCAAGTACGCGCTGTGAAATCAAACTTCCTGCCAAAGTGAGCTCTGAGAGACTTGAGAAGTTTTATAGTCTTTTAACTACTTACTCAACAGTGTATAAAGTAAACATGTTCTTAGTCTTTATAAACCAAACAAACTCTGAAACACACGGGAGTCTTCATAGAATCTTTGGAAATAACAGATCATTAGTCTTCTTCATGGTCAGTGACAATCATTGTTCATGCCAGTCTTAACTTGGAAGAATGCAAATGAGGTCTGCTGTAGTAGAGATGATATATATATATATGTGTATATATGTATATATATGTATTTTTCCAAATTTATTTTTAACACAAGTGCCAAGACAATTGAATAGGGAGCAAACAAGCTGAATACATACAAATGAGGTCTGGTGTGGTAAAGATGAGATATATAGCTGAATATATATATGTATATATGTATATATATGCATTTTTCCAAATTTATTTTTAACATGAGTGCTAAAACAATTGAATAGGGAGAAAACAAGCTGAATATATATATATATATATATATATATATATATATGTATACACACACACACACACACACATATATATATATATGCATTTTTCAAAATTTATTTCAAACAAGAGAGCCAAGACAATTGAATAGGGAGCAAATAGTCTTTTCAACAAATAATGCTGGGACAGCTGGATATCTGCATGCAAAAACTAAAAGTTGAATCTTTATGCCACATCATATGCACAATTAATTCACACTGAACCATGGATCTAAATGTAAGAGCTAAATTATTAGACTCTTAGGGAAAAAAAATATGTACTTGGATTAGGTGATAGTTTCCTAAATACCAAAAATGCAAGCGAGAAAAGAAAAGAGATCAAGTAGCATCATCAAAATTAAACACTTTTGTGCTTCAAAAGACACCACCAAGAAAGGAAATGAAGTATGGTGGTGTGCACCTATAATCCCAGCTACTGAGGAGGCTGAGGCAGGAGAATCACAAGTTCAAATCCAGCCTTGGCAACTAACTCCGCAAGATCCCACCTCAAAATAATGAATAAAAAGGGCTGGGGATGTGTCTCAGTGGTAGAGCCCCCATGGATTCGATCTCTAGTGCTGGGGAGGTGGGGTGGAGAAAGAAAGTGAAAAGACAATCCACAGAACAAGAGAAAATATTTTGCAAATCACATATTCCATGTGGGATTTGTATCAAGAATATTTAAAGAATACTTATAATTCAGTAATAAAAAGACCAACAATTCAAAAAATGGGAAAAAGATCTGAATAGAAATTTTTCCAGAAAAGGTATACCAGTGGACAATAAACACATGAAAAGATACTCAGCATCTTTATTCATTAGAGAAATGCAAATCAAAGCCACAGCGGGACACTATTTCACATGCATTAGGATGGATAGAAGAAGCAGGTGATGGATAGAAGAAACATGTGTTGGCAACATAGCCATTAAATTGAAGCACACCCTGCTGGGGGGTACTGTAAAAAGGTGCAGCCTGTTGGGAAAACTGGTGGATCTCAAAAGGCTAAGCCTTGGGTTACAATAAGATTCTGCAATTTCCATCCAAGAAGAATAAAAACAAGTATCCCACATGAAAATTTGTAATTCCACACATAGATGTCTGCATAATAAAGTTTTAGTGTAAAAAACATACATAATGAATTATTACTACATTTTGAAATTTCATATTGGATAATATGAGGACTGAGATTTTCATTTGGAAAGTAAATATATTACTTCCAGTCTGTCTATATAATTCTCCACCTTCTCACTTGTGAAATCTTTTAAAGATGCTTACTTTGATATATATGGTGTGATCTCATCCATGTAAAATTATAAGAAGAAAGTTCTTAAGAAAACATCCAAAATATTTTTATAAGTTATGCTAACTCTAGTTTATAAAATTCCCAACAATTTTTACTCTTCTATTTCTGTATTTCTAAGGTAACCATAATAACACTTTATCAATTTAAAAATATTTTAAAATTTGTCATTGCTACAAGAACTCACCTTACAGAATTTCTTAAAAAGTTGTTAAAAAAATCTTTTGATTAAGTGAGTTAACAGTTAAGTGTGGCAGATCCACAGAGTTGCAGAAATGAACTTGGAGCACACACCTAGGAAAACGCAGTGACATTGGCTGATCTCAAGGTGGATGCTGATCCTTTAGCCTAGAACCTTGGTTTCCACAGCCAGGGGAAGGATACGAGGCAGAGACTTGAGCCTGGGCAGCAAGGGGAAGACAGACAAACTAGAAAAAGAAAATTCATCACAAGCACAGTCAAAGATGACTGTTTGTTTGGTCTTTGGCTCTGTGAAGAGGGGACAGATATCTTCCTCTCTTTATAAAAATTGAGAATTCACAAAAATCATCTAGATTTGTGGTTTACATTTAAACAGTTGGCATCTGAGCAGGAAGTCTGGGATCCTTTTAGGGTGGTGGGTCTTGGTTCATAGGGTAGCAGTGAATGCAATCTGTCTTGTAGGAATGAGTTTCAGTTCAGTAAGAACTCCCCGACCCAGACTCTAGGTGAACAAGGACTCACAATAACATGCACACCCACATGTACACAGTGAAACACAGTAGGTTCCTTCAAATGAAATCAGCACACAAACAGAAGCCCGACTCGCAAATATTTATGATGAAATTATCAGACACAGAAATAAAATATACACAAAGAAGAAGACACAAGAAGAATAGGACCAGGAAAATTCATTAGAAAAATTCTAGAAATGGTAAATGGAATTATTAAAATAAAATACTTGATGGATGAATTAAATAGCAGATCAGACACAGCTTATTAGAGAATTAGTAAACTGGAAGATTGGAAGAAAATACCCAGAATGCAGCACAGTGAGACACACACGAAGAGCTCAGAATAGGAAGGAACAAAGTATTTCAAGAGAACATGGTTTAGTATAACTAACTGTTATGAGATGGCTTCATAGCCACCAACTCAACTTCAGCAGCGACAGGAGAGAAACACAGGGATTATGTTTTCAAAATGCTGAGACAGAAAATAACGCATGTGGACAAAACAGAGATATTTTTAGATAAACTAAAATTGTGTTTACCATCAATAGAACTTCCTCAGTAGAAGTTAAAGGATCTAAGTGCAAGGAAGAATAACGAGCAAAGAAATGGGTAAAATGTGGGTGAACATATATAAATAATAAATATTTGAAACAATAGCAATATTGTTAAGTAGTCAATATGTCAGGCTTAGTAGAAGACACTAAAATATGACAATATGCTGGTATGTAAGTCATGACCAGCGTTAAAGAGCTAAAGTCTTTGGGTTAGCTGGAAATTGGATAAAGGTATTAATTTACTCACCTAAATGAGGAATCAAAAAAGAAACTGAACTCTTAGAAGTATAAATTAGAATGGTGTTTACAAGAGGCTGAGGTGGTTTAGAAGGAAGAAGGGATCAAGTGAAGCTGTTTAAAAAATTTCAGTTAGTGAGGACTGAATTTGAAAAGGCTATATTCCAGGTTTTTATAGTTATGTCATGGTATATTCTAATGTCATATATGTCTAAAAAAGAAACAATAAAATAAAATTCAGTTAGGAGGAATAACTTCAAGAGATCTATTATACAATGTGGTGACAACATGTATAGTTACTAACAATCCATCACATACTTGAAAATTGCTAATGGAGTATGCTGTTTGCATGTTCTTATTATATAAGAGAAGAGATATATATGTTGATACATATGTAATTAGTTCAATTTAGCTTTTCTACAATACATGCACATGTTGAAACATGATGTTGTACACAATATATAGAATTTTTATCAATTAAAAATAAAAATAAATGACTTTGGTAAGCATGCATGCTAAAATTTCAAGAATGATATTGAAAAAGTAGAAGTCAAGAATTTAACTTCTAGACAGTGTAGCTAAAGTAACAGAATTAGTGAGGGCCAAAAATGATAAAATGTGTAAATCCACAGGAAGGAGGAAAAGGAGACTTAAATAACCAAATAAATAAGTAAAAGCAAAGAAAGCTTCAAGTACAAAACAATGTTTAAGTGATAGGAAAAACCTCAACATATCAGTATTATATAGCAAAAAATCACAATAAATGTAAATGAGCTAAATAAAATCTTAAACACAGTGATTGCAATTTTAAATTAAAAACTTCCAGTTATATACAATTCAGATAGTATTATTAATATCACACAAGTGCTGGGAGGGGCAGTCCCTGGTCTAGGTTCTATGCTTGAGTATTTCTACTTAAAATATGGATCATGAACCAAGAGCAGCAGCATTGTTTAGGCACCCATTAGAAATCTAACTTTCAAGTCCCACCTCAGAATTAGAGCTTAAGAGTCTGCATTTTTAATAAGCCCCACAGGTGATTCATATGTACATTAATGTCTGAGAAGCACTGCGGTAAATGACACAGCACTTCACAAACAAACATGAATTTGATCAAAGACCACAGGGCACGTCTGTCATTCTGCCACAGCACCATCTCCCAAACATCCACCACTGTGTCCGGAAAAAATATTTCTCCACATATTCTTGAAAGAAAAGGCCACTATTTCCCAGATGTGGTGATTTGTGGATTACATTGCTGCTAAGAAGCTGGTGGCTGCTTCACATTGTTGGGGAGGAGTCAGAGAGAAAAGAGCAGAATTTGAGGTTGTGGTAAAAATGGAACCAAAAGAAATCTCAGGGAAAAAACTGAAAAGATAGACAAGCAACTTACACTTTTAAAAACTGAAAATAATGAAAATAGATAGATTTCAGTCAAGCAATATCTACAAAAATTCTCAAGCAGGATTTTACACATTTTTATTTAATGACGATTTAATTACTAATCAAAACAATAAAAATGAGCAGGAGAATTATTCAAATGCTCAAATCCATAGCTGGAATAGATCAGATGAAACCTTTGAAATTTGAAAAATTTTCCTTAGTGAGGACATAATTACTGAATAGAGCAATTCATATGTAGGTGAGTCTCTGTACTCTTGGTAGGCCCTGAAGATCTTAGGGGCAGGCCTGGACATAGATGAATTTTAAGTAAACAGAAAGACTGAAAATTATAGGATAGAAAACCTATAAAAGGGAATCTCTAACCAGAGGAAAACTTAAAAGCCACTTTGATATCAATAAGATAAAAACAGACTTAAAATTGTATACAAATTTTTGAAACGATTTTATTTAATATGTTCACAGTAACATTTTTTAAAAAAATTCAATGTAAAATCTGGCAAAAGTAAATCAAAATTATATCGTCATTTATACCAGAGTAATAGGATTGTGGGAATGTTTCATTTCTCCTAGTTTTTTTCTACATTTTTTTTCAAAAATTTTACATAGGTTTTAGACAAAAGAAATATTAGTTAAAGCAACAACTGACTTCTCTTTATTTTTAAATTTCTGTTTCTGTTTGAGTGTGTGTGTGAAGGTGGCACAGTTGGAAATAGAGTAGCCTCACAGGTGTGAGAAGAGACTCAGGTGCTGCCATGGGGTGGAGGGAAAGGAACAATGAGGAAGAGGAGGATGTGATGTAGAAAGGAACACTAGGTTCATTGCAGCATTATTCTTAGTCACCAAATGGAGGACACAGCCCAAGAGTCTACCACAGATGACCAGAAAAACACGCTGTGGTATATCCATACAATGGAATATTATTCAGCCTTAACTGATATGAAGTTCTGACATCTGCTATAACATGGAGGGGCCTTGAAAACATTGTGCTTACTGAAGTTCATCATACATGAGTGGGATTCGATGCCCTTGCACTGGGGCTTGACGGAGGAGTTGGTTCTCTCTTGAGGCTACAGACGCCTTCTCTGACAAACTAGATGATTTCACTTACAGAAAATATTTAGATAGTCAAATTCAGGTTACAAGGAACTAGGGGAGGCTGTTAAAAATTTTTGGAAATAAATAGTGGTATTTGTAGTGCAAGAATGAGTACAGATAATTTTGTGAAGTGCTATATTTAAAAATTATTAAAATGTCAAATTTTATGATATATAGATACAATAAAAGCATTTCTCACCCTGCAAAACTGGTCGGGAGGATTAAGTGACTTTTCAACCTAGAGGATAAAAGAGGAAGGACTTGGGTAGTAAAGCAAAGGATGGATTTGATAAAGAGCTTGTTAATAAAGCTCTCCGGTGTGTTCATAGTTGACCTTTTGGAAGCCATCAACCAAGACATACAAACATCTCCTGCCAGTCCGCCATCTTTAATGATGGAATTATTCTATCTGTGGACTAGAAGAAAACTGAGTTCTGAGATTATGCCAAAATCAAGGTATAATAGCACATATTTGAAAAACATAAGAAATAAAGAGTAGCTCAGAGATTTTATCACATATAAATAAACAAGGAAAGAGAAAGAAAGAATAGTCACATAATTCAGTAAGTTTGGTTAAAATAAGTAAAGGAATTAAAGTGTTTTATAAAGCTAGAAGATGAAAAAGAAACATAGACAAGTTCACTAAGAAGAAAGTGATACTTTTAATTGTACTTTTAAATTTCTTTCTAGGAATGAGCTATGTTGAAGCAAACCTATCTCACATATGGATAGGGAATTGGATAAGCACTACTTCTGAACAGGGAATTAAATAACAGAGCAGAAGTTCAGAAAAAAAGGCTAGTGTGAGACTGTGTATGTGGAAAGGGGGTCACTGACTGACCAAGACACTGTGGTCATCTCTAACAATGTCCTGAAGTGCCACAGGAGGCCACCATGGGCCACACCCCAAAGCAGCTCCTGATTGGTTAGAAGAAATTTACAGAAAAGTGGCAAGAAGAATTAGGGACTCTTGGGAATGATTTATAAAATTTGAAAATTGTGAGAACACGTTCTGTAGCTGGGCAAACTGGCTGGAGTGAGAGAGAAGGTTGGGCAGACCACCTCATGGAAAAGGGCCAGAGGACGTGAGCAGCAGGGACAGAGGGGTGTATGAGGTGGAGGGAGGATGCACATACCCTCAGGATTCGCATGTGGAGACTTCAGCACAATGATCACAACATTTTTCCTAATTATTCCAACTCGAGTTGTAATATATTTTGCTTTTAAGTATTAAACAAGCTAGTTCTTTATAAGTAGGATCTAAGAGTAGAGCTATACCCATCCCAATACCACTAATAACATCATATTGGCAAATCAACACACACAGACACCACACATCTAGCACAAATGCATAAAAATGAGAATGAAATACATTAAAATGTCATATGAACACATCTGATATGTATTAAACATCTGTAAGGAAGTACATTAATGTATGAACAGTAACTCTGCTTTGATGGTTGATTTATGAACAATTGTCACTTTCCTCTTTTTACCTCTTGCCATTTTGAGTAGACAATGATACATATGCATTTACAACTAGGAGGGAGTAACTAACCTTTGTCTTTCAAAACTCGCATTCTGGCTCTGCTCTTCCTTATTTCTGTTTCAGCCTTCTACAGTGGGGATGAGACAGAGGAAGATTTTCCCAGACAGAAGACATTCCCTACTCTTTAAGATGGTCTACAGGCATAGTTTGCACGAACTACTGCTGAGTTATAGTGTTACTAGTTTGGCACAAAATCCCAGAAGACAGATTAAGGATCTTCTGAACCCTTTCCATCCTTCAAAACTTCTGAAGTTTTGGATGCTCTGAGGGGCCATTAAGATTGGTCCTTCACTTGAAGACCAGTCAGTATTGAGATTCATAATTCCGTGGGGGGCTGGAGCCTGCTCTTTATACAGTAGCATTATGGTGCTCATTCCAGAAAAAAATCTAGCTGCTACTCTTCTACAGTTGTCACAGTTTCTACTCATTGTAATTTTTTTGATTTTTTTTGTCCATTGATAGTCTAGTACCAAACAGAACATCAGATTGTATTCAAACGTAATAACATCAAATAACTGTGAGCCCTTCAAGATATTGTAGAGCCCACGACAAACCCACCCTCACTTACCTTTCTGGAACCCAGTCAACATTGCACGTCTGTATGACCAGGCAGTCACTCTGATAACATGGACCTAGCAACAGGTATTATTTGTCACTTTGGTCCTTATTCTTGGTTCTGAGTCTAATTATGTTATCTTTACCTGCTATGGTTTTAATGTATCCCCTACAAACTTCAGGTATTACCAAAGTGACAGTATTAAGAGGTAGGTCTTTCAGAGGAATCAGGCCACTATGGCTCCTCCCTCATGAATAGGATTAGATGCTCTAACAATTCCAAAGGGAGCTAGCTCTTTTGCACTTCCACCTCCATCCATGTGAGGACATGGTCCCTATCCATGCAGGACATAGCCCTTACCAGACACCAAATGCCTGTGGTTGATTTTGGACTTCCAGCTTCTAGAACTATAAGAAATAAATTTCTGTTCTTTACAAATTACCAATCTTTGGAATTATGTTATAGCAGCACAAAACAGATTAAGACAAACCTTTACCCCTACAGCCTCATTTAATAGGGATACCCTGATCTTCATGGTATCTTTCTCTGATGCTTATTTCTGAACTTTGGATTAAAACAGATCACATTTCAAGCTGAGCCCCAACCCACACAATAGTTAATGAGAGTAGAGAGCATGATTCTTCAAAAAATTGGTGGTGACTAGAGCACCAAGGTGAAGCTTCTGGGTGTGGCTGGAGCTTTGGAAGTGGGGACTACCCACAGGGTCCTATTCCCTTTTCCCTTCTCCATGTACTAGAATATAAGCAGCATATTATCATTTTCTGTGCTTTCATTATTCAAAACTTGCATACGTGGAATAAAAATGAATCAGCTTTATGATTTTTGGTGCAGAGTGGAACAGATACCACTTCAGGTAATGTGAGGCAACTTAGATACATCCCTGACAGTAGTCTGGCAGGTGCAACATTGCCAAGCAACTTCAGATATGGTCCCATAAACCTGAAGTTCATTTAGATGTACAGTATTCATTTTTGTTCCCAATCAAATGCTGTTAAATGAATTAGGAACCAGACTCCCTCTTGACAAGTTTTACATTACTTTATGGCCAATTTCCTTCTGATGTAAGTGGAAATGGAAACTTTTCTTTAGAAGTTGTTAACAAACTTAAGTGATTGAAAAGAATGGTAATTGCTCTCTCTATAGCTATGTGGGAAATGAAAGGAGAAGAAACCACTCTCTACACATACTTCCAACGGATCTACACCTGGTAAGATTTATTACACAACAAAATCTCCCCTGACAAGATTATTCTAGAATAATGTCTGCCCACCCCACTGTAGAATCATTATATAGTAAAGCTCCTGCCAGCACATTTACTCTGCATCCCACTGGCTCTGCTGCAGGTGGAGAGTTTAATTCCTGTTGTCACCAGCACACATTATGGAGTCTCTGTGAACAGCTTGTTTCAGTCCTAACCATAACACCACTGTTTCCTGTTTTGCTCAAGTCAGTATGTGGTATTAAGATGCATAGCAAGGTTTGAAATTAGGCAAAGTTAAAGTGCCATCTGGGATCATTCTTAGACTCTTTTCACCAATTATGGAGAGGTAATCTCGAGCCACAAACCTTCTGCTGTTGGAGAAGTTGCATTCTGACTGTCTGCATGGATACAGTAGGGTGGGCAACAGGCAGAAACCTGAGGTCTCTTCATGCTCTGGCCATCAGGATCACTCACTGTGACACCACAACAGTCTTTTAACCAGTTCCACTTCTAATAACCCAGGAATATTCCAATCTATGCAATGCCAAAGCCAATGATTAAAACGCACATCAGATGGAGGTACTCATCTACCTTACTCTTTAGAGATTCCCCTAAAACCTTCAGGATGAAAATTCAATCTGTGAAGCATGTATTTCTACCCAAATCTGGACTGTAATTCTGTTTCTCAGCCTCTCCTAATAGACATAAGTTTCATGGAGTCAGGATTACACCTTATCCATCATCTGTTGCCTCCTGCATCCTGAACAAAGTGCTAGGTGGACGGTTGGCACAAGATATTATTTAGCAAATGAGGGAATGAGTAAATATTGTTTAACCTCCTCTTCAGACTAGTCTGGGCCTAGAAGTAATGTGACTTACAAGTTAAAAGCTTGGATATGTCCTCCTGCTTCCCAGGGTAACAAGCTGCTCTCAAATAACATCATCATTGCATCTCAACATCTGTTCTACCATTCTGGAAGGGTCATCAAGCACTGTTCCATTTTAAATGGAATGCAGAAATTAAAGTTTTGTATGCCACATGTGTGAAGTCCTTCTGCCCACATTTATCATTTATGTCCATTGTTATGATTTAAATAAGTCAATAAGCCAGATTTGTTCAAACCTCTTTATATTATGTATAATCACGACAGGATTCTGCCTACCCAACATATGACAAAAACTTATTGAACTCTGACACATATGGGAAACAATTCAAGGTTCTGGAGATAACAGCATGGATAAGTTACATTCTTGGCCTCAAGAAGGTAGTCTCATCTGGGAGATAAGCATAATGACAAATAATTGCAATATTGTGTGACCAGAGGCATGCACAAGATGTAAAGAATATTTTAGTATTTACCAAAGTATAGTAACTATAATACATTCATTCACAGTTTAATGACATTTTGGTTAATGATAGAGTACATATATGAGAGTGGTCTCAGAAGAATATATCATCAAGTGATGCCATAGCCATCTTAGTTTGTAAGTATTTTCTATGATGTTTGCAGAACAATGAAATAGCCTAAAGATGCCTTTCTCACAACTATCCTCATGCTCAAGGTTTTATTTCCTCCACTGGTGTACCTATGGGCAGGGATCATCAGGTCCTTCATCTTGTCCCCTTTCCAGCATTTCAATACATAGTAGATGTTCAGCCAATACATTGACTGATGCATGCCAGATTTACTCTACATGGAGGTTGTATCTGGGAAAACTTCACAAAGGAGATATTTGAGCTGGATCTTAATGAATGATTAGTTCTTTGCTTGGAAAATTAAGGAGAAATGGTATTTCTTGCTGAAGGAAAAGCAGATAAGTGTGAAGCAGCAAGCTGTGTTCCCAAGGCATGTGGAACTGGGCTGAGGGGAGCTGTGGGAGGTGAGGTTGGAAAGTAGGCCAGGTAGACCCTGTGGAGCATTTCTAAGGAGTTGGAACTTAATTCTTTAGGCAATGAAAAACCACTGGAAGCATGCAAGAAACATAAGCAGATCTGTAAGCAGAAATGCAACAACGCTTGCAGTTCAGCCAGTGGAGATGTCCCATACATGCAATTAATTTCCAGAATATGCTTTCTTACAAAAAAAATGTTTAACTCTGCATTTCAGACTGCCAGAGTAAACTCAGACTGTGAGGTTCCCAGGAACTCTACAGACACTGTCCTACCTATGAAGAGAGAATATAATAAAAAAGTTTCTTTTTCATACTGAGCTACAACAACAATCAAGGTTAATTTTTGCTACCATAGCTAAAGCGGTTTCTTATTTGCCTAAAGTAATTCAGAGTAAGTATTCCATCTCAGAATTTAGGGGGAGTCAATGATATTTGCAGAATGGCAGTTCCTCAAACAGTTGGATAACTGAGTCTCATGATGATGTTTCCCTTCCCACTGTGGAGAAGGTAATTCAGCTAAATGAGTGGTCTGGTCATGGCATTTTCTGCAAATAATTAAGCATGACACTCCTTTTGGCTCAGTGGACTTTTTAAAGGCAAAAATCTACTCTGATTTGCAAATTGCTCAAATTACCATGCATTTTTATGCCACCTTTAGAGAACCCATTGCAAAGTCAGTCCTTGGTGGAAGGGTCTTTTTAACTATCCACAGGCGTATTCTCATACTCATTTCAGAATAATAAGATGTTTAAATATTTATTTTTTTCCAATAACTGGGTAGGCCTAGGCTCTTCATTTTAATAAATTCTGTCCAAATAATGTTGAGTCACTGCTTAAAAGATATTGGCACTGATTTCTGTTATGGAAGTGATGTTCACGTCAGAGACTCACATTTTTCCCTCAGCTCTTCCACTAACCCATGACCTTGGGCAAATCATATGACCACTCTTGAATTCCTTTTGATGATTTTTAAGTATTTAATGTAGCTTGAAAATTTTGAGTATGTTTTAAGAGATCTGATTAGTGTGAGAAGATAGAAATGAATTAGTTATGAAACTGCAAATTGTGGTAGGAGAAATTGGTATTTATGATGTAAAACTATTCTTTTTCAGTAACTCCAAGTGGTCAGAAACTCTCAAGGTATGTTTATTTTATAAGAAATTTAAAATCATAACATAGATGATACTCATTTCTTTGAAAAATATTGTTGAAGGCTCAGTTACTATGTTAAATTCTGGGAATACAATGACAGAAAAAACAAAGGAGAGAGAGGGAGAGAGAGAGAGAGAGAAAGAGAGAGAGAGAGAGAGAGAGAAAATCCCAAGCCTCCAAAAGCTGACTATCTAGCAGGGAAGACAGACAATTTTAGACAAGAAATAACAATAAACCAGAATAAGTATTATCACGGGATTCCAGCTATGAAGACAAAACACACAGCTCACATCTAACCTGGGCTACAAGTCAGCGAAGGCTTCCCTGTGGCTGAGCTGTCTAAGCTGAGAACATATATTCCTGTGATTTTTATCTGGGAAAAAATGGAGCATATAATAAAAATATTTGTTTGTCCCATGTCCTGAATAAGCATTTAAGACTAAAAGAGCTTGTGGAAAATAATATGAGTACATCTCACAAATGCCCCTATCCCCTGGCCAAGTTTTAGCAATCATTTGACTATAAATTCACTGACTTCTAAGGGAATTCTTCTCTTGGATCAAATTCAAGGGTAAGGGTAATATTTAAGAGATGATCATTCACTGTCTTTCTATACTTAAGATCCTACCCAGCTGCTCAAAGAGTTTATAATAGATATACTTGTTGATTGATGATGTTTTTTAACTTTTCAAAGTCCCTTCTTATTTTTAATATCCCTTTATCCAATTATTTGCAAGACAGGAATGACACTTCATAGCCACCTGACCCTAGAGGCTATGGAAATTCACCTCTATAACACTATCATGTTTCCAGGGCAGACCTGGTCGCAAATATTCTTTCTTGTGACCAACACAATTATATTCATATTCATCACAGCACAAATGATGAGATTTAGCTTTAATATAATGGTTACCATATGTTACAAGGATGGTCAGACCAGGCTAAGTCCTTCCTAGATTCTAAGAAACACTGTCATGCCAAAGGAAAATCATAAAGAAAACATTTTGAATGTAAAATCAATCCAGTTTGAAATTGCTTTGATACTCAAGTTGTTACCATTCACTGGATGTCATATACACACAAATCCATATAAAGTGCTAATAAATAATGGAATGCTAACTTGAAAACTTTACAAACTCCTAAGGCAATATTAGTATTTAAAGTATTTTTTTTTAGTTGGAGAAAGATCCCAGAAATTGCCTCCTTTTAGTGTGAGTGCCTTGATTTATTGTTTCCTGGTTTTATATTATTATTCAGCACTTGCTCTCCAATTAGATCAAAGGTTTTTGAGGGTAGGGACTGTGTTCTTCCTCCAGAATACCCAACTTTAAAACTATTAGGCCTTCAGTGGATATTTATTAACAGGTATGATTAGTTTAAAAATATCAAAAAGAATAAGCCACAGAACTACTTATTGTGATGAATAAAACATTTTAAACAGCTAGGAGCAGTAATGCATGCCTGTATTCTCTGTGAGTAAGGAGGCTGATGCAGGAGGGTTGCAAGTTTGAAGCCAGCTCCAGCCCCAGCCCCAGCAACTCAGTGAGACCCTGTCTGTCTCAAAATAAAAGATGAAAAGGGCTAGGGGTATAGCTTTGTGGCAAAGTACCTTTTGGTTCAATCTCCAATATCAAAGGGGGGGGAACACACACACACACACACACATATATATGTTAAACAAAAAGATTCAAGCAGTAATTCTCAGACTTCAATGTATACAAGAATTACAAGAGAAGCCCATTAAAATGTAGATTCCTGGGGCTGGAGTGGCAGCTCAGCAATTATGGCACTTGCCTGGCATGCTCAAGGACCTGGGTTCAAACCACAGCACCACGCACACAACAAAGTATTGGAGCAACGAAAGCTACATGAAAAACTAAATAAAATCGATTCTCTCCCCCCCCCTCACTGCCAATTTCTCTCTTAAAAATGTAGATTCCTACATCTTATTCTTGAACATTCTTATGTTTTAAATCATTCCCCCCATTCTATCCTATTGTTAATATTATTGTTATTACTCTTTTTTTGCAAAAGTAATTTAGGAAAAAGATGATATCTAGGGCTATAGGATCACACTGATGTTTCTTGGAGAGCTCTGTACTTTACTCCACCCTCACCAGCCTCATTGGCCTCTTTCAATAAAATATTTATCATGTGCCCACTAAATGCCACGTACCAATATAGGTCCTGGAATTGAACTGGTCAACAAGATGTACAAAGACTTGGCTATCATAGCACTCAGATTCTCGTTGGGGGAGAGCAGACAATAGAGAAGTAAATGTTAAGATTTTTTCCTGGGTATTGGAATGCTTCAAGAAAAACATAACAGGCTAATATGATAGAGAATTACTGCTGAGGAGGGGACATAAGAACGTGATCGATAAGAAGATGACATGTGATCAGAGGACAGAATGACTTGAATGAATTAGCCACGCAAAAGACTTCAGGGAAGAGCTTCCAGGAAAAGGGTAGAGCAAACGCAAAGGTCCTATGGCAAGCAAGAATCAGAAGGAAAACCAACATGTCTGGAACTTGAGAGGGAGCAGGGTCAAACTAGTCCACCAGGAACAGAGAGATGGAGGTGTACTGGGATTACTATTAAAGAGAGCTAGAAATGTGCTTCTAGCAGTCACAGTATTAAGTTTTTGTATTTTAAATTTATGCAAACACATCTCCTCTCCCATTAAAAGTAATCACATTATTGTAACTTCTTATCTATAAAAAACAGTTCATTTCATGATTCCTTTTGCTTGATGCTTTGTGGCAATGGCTTCATCGTCACCAGCAGATCACATTTTATAATACTTTTTTACTGAAAATTAGCTTACTCTGAATTTGAGATCCAAATGATTTATCATGAATTGGTTTATTCCAGTATCATCAAACAGGGCCTAATGAATGACATAAACTTGCCTTTAAGAATTTTCTAAAAGAGGAATACTTATTCTGCAATTTCTAAAAACGTTGTACAACATGTTCCTTTATTTTGGCTTTGGATAGTTTTTCAAAAAATTCTTGCGTTGATTTGTTTTAAAACTGTAACTGAACATCTATCAATTAATAGTAATAGTACTATTACCACTAAGCGGTTTGGATTTGTCCAAATAACTGAGTACCTAAGGAAGGAAAGAGCCAAGGACAGGCAAGATATTATTGTTATGTGTAAAATACTCCCTGGGGGCTACTCTTGAAGTGGGGAGATAGCTGCTCAGCTTCAGCCCCCATTGAGGACTCACTACCTTTTCATAAGCCATCTCAGAAAAGGGCAGTCCAGGTGACTGTGGGCCTTCTGTGATAAAGGCCTGTCCACCGGAAAGGGGAATCTGCTCACAATTTCATTTCACATGGTCCACCAGATGGCAAACGACTTTATCTACCCTAGCCAGATCCAGACTGGAAACCGAATTGCATTCCTTGTCCCCTTATACTCTGCTATAAGACATATCTGCTTTTTGAGGGTGTATGTGTTAGTTTGGTTATCCATTATGCTGCATTCTAAATATGGAAGTTTCTCAGAGCCATGAAAATACATTTTGTTCCAAAAAAGGTTCTGGCCAATCTGGTTAGGAATCAATGGCTTAAAAAAAAAAAAAAAAAGGACCCCGGAAAGTAATGGCAGAATACAGATATAGCAGCCTCAGTGACGGACATCCAACAAGATGGAAATGAGTTAGTGGAATATTTGTGGGAAAAGGCCTGGGAAGATGACTGGGAAAGAAGAGAAGACTATCTCAAAGAAAATGAAATGCTTTCATTATCACAACAAATTCTGAGTAGCCTTCATTTAGTTATACTGGATTTACAATTGTAGCTCACATCGTTTGTGAAAGAGGAAATAGGGAATGTGACCATGGAAAGTGATATTTTAAGCTTCAACACACACTGCTCATCACTGACTTGACTTGCAGGATATCTTTCAACAAAAAGCACATAGTGATTTAATCTCAACAGCAATTTAGTCTGCAGCCATATGAGACAAGACTATCATTGCAGTCAGGCTGTAATTTGTAAAATTCAGGTGCTGGGGATTAGGACCACCTGTTGAATTTAATCTTGGAGTTATAATGTTAATACCATCGTGTAACTGAACATAAATGCTACATATTTATCAGTCTTTGGGACCTCCAGCTATGAAGATGTGAACAGTTTCCTAAACAGTATGTGCAACTCTTTCCAGACTGTAAATCAATGGCAAATAAAAAGTCTGTTGGAATTCTGATTCAATATGCAGCAGCATATGGCTTTGTGGTCATCACATTCTGCAGATCCTATAATTTTTCTGGGGCCTGATGTGAGAGTGAGAGAAAAGGCAATCTGAGTATCATCTGGCAATGTAATAAGAATACGAAAGCATTCACTTCTTATCCTCCCCAGTGTTAATCAGGGAAAACAATACTTAGCAATATTCTAACAAATGATTTTCACCTCTGCCTAAGAGAGACTATAAGAAGATGTCAAACAAAACCTAATTAAACAGCAAATTTTAGAGAAGGCATAAACATTTAATGCATGCACCTTCAGATAGCCAACGGAAATGGAATTCTGCCTCATTTCCAGCCAGATAAATACTAGCAGTAAAGAGAGTTGGTGAATACATTTTGAGCAGAAGTTACATTTAGTTCTGTGGGACAACTGGAATATTGAGTAAAGAGAAGGTATAGATTTTAAATTTGTTTTTGTTCCTTTGCTTGGAGTGGGGTAAACTTCCTTGAGACCTTGAACATGGAATTTTGTGAGATGTTGGTTTTCTATGAAAGAATCTCATGGATACTGATAATTATCTGCCAAGACTTCCTCTTGCCAAGAACTCTAAAGGCTCTAATGCAATATTTATCATTCACATAGCACTTCACAGTTTAAAAATCCTTTTACTACAGATTATTTCTGTTTTTTTTCATGTAAAGTTCCAATATTTCTTCCAAAGTAGAAAAGGGGTGTTCTGCATTTTAACTGTATAAGGTCTGACACATTGAAAAAAGAACCAAACATATCTGTGCGAATAAACATTATTTTTAAAAGGAGAATGAGGGCACCATTCTTTGTCTTAAACTATCAATATTCTTAGGTATCTGTCTAGCAGTAGAATACAAAAAGGAACGTGTCAAGAATATCTTCCCAAAAGCAGATCAAAACTTTCAGTAAATTGACCTTTTGATACCCCTATTAATCAAAGTTGCACAAGTGTTAGATAACCATTTCTACTTGACAATAACCATGAAAATCTAAAATTCAATATATTCTCCAGACACCAGTTACACATAAACATTACATATATCTATAGCCTGAAACCAGTGTCTGAACTTTCCTAGAACTTCAGCCCTTATCAGTTGATTGCACAAGCAGATCCAAAGTATGTACTCAACTTACAACCAAGAAAGAAAACTAAAGCTGTCATTGTAAAAGTTGCCACCCTCTGCTTTTGGATTTTGTCTACCAGTCACTACCCCCCAACAAAATAATCATTTCCTACTCAATGCCCCCTCCTTTCTGCTTCCCTGAAATATTCTTAGAACAAGTTCCACCTTCTCAAAGAAACTTCCTTTGCTCCTTCGGAGGAGTGTGAACTTTCTCCTCTTTGCACCCCACAGTACTGTTTATCACTAGCATTTTAAGTCTACACACATTTCAGGATATGTTGTTTTTTTCCTCAGGCTTTCAAAGATCCCAAAAACTGAGTTTTGCCTTAAATTCTTTTGTACCCATCAAATCCTTATAGCGTTACCTATTGCATAGGTGAGTGGCAATATTTTGATGGTCCCTTTTTAAAAGTTTGGCTTTATCATGCAAGGTCAGAGTTATCTTTCAAGCAAAGGGAGCATTTGCAAAATATTTATGGTTCACAACCATAAAATTTGATAAAATAAGAAGTAAGTGAGTTGGGAAATTTCAAGAATTTCTGTAGCTTTATAGAGCAGATACCAAGCGGAAGTGTGCTTTAATAATATTAGCATCTTCAAATAATGAGGGATGCTTTTAAACGGCATCAAAATATCTTCAAAATCAGGAAACTTGATTAGGATTCTCCCAAAGGCTTCATACACTGAAACCAGAGACTTATTATTCCAGGGAAAGAAGGCTCAATTTTTAAAAATTCATCTTATTAATTATTATCCAAACCACGCCGCAGCTTCCCGGAAGGCAGAGGAAAACAGGCTTTCAAGCCAATAGAAGCTGAGTTTGTGCCTCTAGCCTTCCGCGCCTGCCTGGGCACTGCTCCCCAAGGCTGAGGTAATTCAGCCCACAGCAATCCCAATGAAAGATCAGAGAGGACCTGCGAGGCTGAGCCGCAGACCGCTGGTTAGCTCCTCCAGTTCGGATGGAGGAATGCTAGGGCTGCTCCCCTAGCCCTGCCCTTTGGGGTTTCCTCCCATCAGGGCGAGACTTGGCTGCCAAACCTGAGGCTTAAGCAACCGGACGCCCACAGCTGCAATCCTGGAGCTCAAAGGCTTCTAGTTTCAGGGCCGGTTCCTGCTAGGGAATTAGGCTTTGGGATCCACTCACCACATCCCTATTGCCCGAAAAACTTTGCATCCTTCTCCAAATAGGAATTCATACCAAATAGGAAGTAGCCCACCCCACCCCAGCTGATCCACTACCCCTTTCAGTCTCGGAACAGCACCTACTCACGGCACCTCCCAGCCCCGGGAAAGGGGAAGGCTCAGGTGTGCGGGATCCCCAGGCTGAGCGGAGGGCCGGCTGGCGGGCAAGCCGTCACCTTGTGGTCCGCCACGCCGAGGTATCCGTCCAGCGGCCGCGGTCCAGTGGGGGCTGCAAGGCGCGGCTGGGGGCTGCTCTCCGCTGCCGGCTGCGCACTGCCGGTCGCCGGCGCCTGTTGTTGCTGTTGCTGCTGCTGCTGCTGCTGCTGCTGCTGCTGCGGGGGCCTCTCCTTCTGGCCGCCGAGGCTGCTGTACACGAGCAACAAGCTGGTGCACGTAGTGGTGAGCGCTAAACACACTGCCAGCCCATGGCGCTGCGGACAGGCGGGAGAGAACCGAAGAGAGCAGCTGAGTGTAGACCCGAGAGGAGCTTGCCCCGCGGGGATACCCGCGCGGCGGTATAGGTGGCCCGGGTTCCAGCCCCGCCGCGCTCAGCCGGGGCAGAGGAGGCAAGGTCCCCGCGAGTAAGGCAAGGGATGCTCCTCGCACGTCTCTGCTCTCGGCCGCCGCTGCCGCCCAGATCTCTCGGTAGAGGGCAGGTAGTGCGCGGTGCCCAGCTGCGGGAGGGCAGGGGTGGGCTCTCACTTTGGGGAGGGGGGCCCTCTGCCCCAGCCAGGTTGCTGAAATCTTTAGTCCTTGCACACCCTCTTTCCTGTAGCCCTGGGGTTAGACCCCGGCGATCCTTGCAAGTTTGAAATCCGGCAATGAAACCAAGAAAGTCTGCAAAGTCCCCCCACCCCGCCCCTCTTCGTATTTGCAGACTGTTGCTTTTGGGCATCCCCCTGCCCCAGAGCAATCTGCCTACTCCTTCAGGGCTCCTCCAGCTTTCCGCCGGGCCCTCGGACCACTCGCTGGAGATTCGGGAGCCTAGGCAACCTGAGTACTTATCCCGGATTCCGAACCAGGCAAAGCCGGGAAACCGGGAGGGGGCGCGGAGCAGGTGGAAAGTTGTCCCTTTGTAACAGGCGACCTCGCCGCACAGGGTTAGGCACCCCTCCAGCCTCTCCGGTGCGCCCCGGGGACGCTGAGCTTGAGGGTTCTCCCTTCTACCCAGCAGAGTTGCAACAACTGACTCACCATCAGGGTCTTCATTTTGGGCACCTCTTTTGTGCGGAAATCTTCAGGCACGCGCGTCTGGGGCCACTTTTTCTTGGAAGGTTTCCATGGTGGGTGGTGAGGAAGAGGCGGATCTGATATTCGCCCGGCAGCTGGCCGGCTGAGCCAGAGTCGGAGCAGCGGGACCCGCGAAGCTCCGCTATTGCAGAGATTACAGACAGAATTAAAACTGAACCGGACCCTCGTAGTCTCTCGGTGATCTACACAACTGCCGCCTGCCGCCGCCTGCTGGGTCCTAAAGGCCTCATCATACCCCCTCCCCGCCCCCAAATAGTAATATTTTCAGCAGAGTGAAATTTCTGAGGCGAGAGAGTTAACAGCGTTGATGTTTGCACTTCTTGGTTCGGGGACTTATTTATTCTTTATGAAGTCATCAAACAAAAAGGAAGGAGAACCCAAGTGGATCTTGGGTGTGATAGCCGCTTGAAAATTTGCAAACTAAATTTTGTTTGTGATTTTGATAAAAACAAATCAAAGCTTTTACATTTTATGTTCACAGCCTGGAGAATCTATCATGAAATTATTTTTCCTTAATTGTTGTATTATTTGTTTCCCACTTGTAAACTTTCTAATTTTCTCTTCCTCTTTAATTTACTTTTCCAAATTCATTTATTCTCATGCAATCTTTAGATCATAAGATTTCATTTAAATTATTGCATTCATTATTTTCTTCAAAGATTCACATTCATCTTTCCGCCTGGTCTTTGTGATTCCTAGTGTTTGTCTAACTGATTTTAAAGTTTATTAAACGCTTGGCACTTCATATTCACGTGATTAATTTCAATGATGTGATTAATTTCAATGAAGAATTTCTGGTTTCTAGAGATGAAACTACTTATAGCTTATTTCATAAGAATCCTAAGGCTTTTGGTGCTTTTCTTATGTTGGTGCACTGTCCTGAAAATATGTAATTTCACATTCAGAACTTTGATTAAAATGAAAAACATCATTATTGTTCAATGTTGAGTAATTCACAATAGCCTGTTCTAAGGATGCTCTCTTCCCTGCATGAAATTACAAATGTCATTTGTTAAATGTCTAATTTAGCTAAAAATATATTTCTTGTGAAATTGCTCAGTGAAAATAGTTGTCTTAATGTATTACTTAACACTTCACCTGTAGCAGTGTAATGTTAAAGATTACATTAAGATGGAAATGATCAACAGGCCAACTGAACCATGGGCACAATAAGAGCTTTCTCAAGGCCAAAAAAGGCATTACAATCCTTTTTTAATCTTCACTAATCTACTGCTGGACTGATGATACAACAGAAACTATTTTTAACTTATGAGGCATCCTTCCATACTTCATATTAAGAAAGCTAAAATGATTGATTCAATAATGAATATCAGTGAAACTTGTTAAGAAGAGGGCAAAAAACACATAAGATTTAGCCTTTCAAGGAAAAGCAAAAAATTGGAAACACTGTCCAACATTGCCAGCCTTGAAGCTCTTTATTCAATTTGTGCTTTAGGCATGAATAGTACCAGTTGTTAGGGCAGGAAAAGCAGCAGCCGGAGGAGAATCTTATCGAGTCTTGGCAATTCTTTATTGTATGGTTGCACTTGACACTCAAATTAATGAAACAAAGGACCAACTTGATGAATCATTGCAAGCAGATTATCTGTGTTTCTCCAGGGCTCTTTTTGAGATGCTTCTAGACACAGCTCCTGCATTTTTCAGGATGGTACTCCCTCCATCTAGAGAGTTGCCCAGAGACCGATAAAACACTTCCAATATATTTTGCCATGCCAAACAGAGTCATCATATTTATGATTTAAGCTCATGGCAGCATGTCGGGCATCTGTTACATAGCATGTCTGACCAAATTCATTAAGCTTATGCTTTTTCCGCCTCCTGGGATAGCAGTTAGCTACTTTCAAGATCTACTTATCAAATGGCCTGGGTAAATGTAACAATTTAACTCTGAGCTTGATTTGAATGACTTCAAGGTGTCTGGCTTTCAAATATTTGATTAGATTGATGTGACGATTTTAGGCATTCTGATCTGAGAGACAAATGGATGAAGTAGGGTTGGGGGAGGGTATATAAAGAAAACAAATAACAATTTAATTCAATTTGATGATCATTTAATGATCACCTGTTACCTGGTGGTTCTGTATTAGGGAACACAGAGGTGAATAAAACAGACATTTCCTTTTGAGGGTTCAGAACCTAATGTGTGTGTGTGTGTGTGTGTGTGTGCGCGCGCCTAATGAGATAAGTCCCATGAATAGATAATATAAGACAGAGTACTATAGATTCAACATATATTCATCAAGCACCTACTGTGTTAAGCATATACTCTGTTGAGCACTTACTATGTGCCAGGGATTGAGAACTGTTGTCCCCAAGGAATTCATGGTCTATTCCCAGAAAAGTGCTATGAGCTTTTATGTTACAAAGAACGAGGAGATCAATCATGTTTCGCCCTTTGACTGTGTGTTTATTTAAGATCTGAGGGGTTGGAGATTTCAAGAGCATCCATCTATATTAATGCAACTTTATGCACACCGTTAAGTTAATAATAATCCAAAGAGTCAGAAACAGTAGAAAATAGGCGGCATTCACAAATACTTGATTGACTTGGAGACAAGCAGACAGGTAGACAAGTCAATGAAGCATTTTTAGTTCATCTAACTTGTACAGTTCAATATAAAATGAGTGGAGGAATCACAATTTGCTTCTCAAAACCCAGGTAGCTGAGATGGATTTCTCACCATTTAAAAGTTTGCCACATTTCTGCCTCTGGTGCTATCACATCCAATCAAATAGATTCTTATTTTTGAGGGAAAGAAAGAATAGAATTGAAAAAAAATTGAGTGTTCCACAATGTACGTGATAAAATGTGTGTGATAAAATGAAGCTGGGAATTTATGAAACAAGGCATGTCGTGGGCGATGAGGAAGCAGCTCAGAGGGAAGACTGGCCTTCGCAGACAGCCACAAACACAACACATAGCTTCCAGGGGAAAGAAAGACAGTGCTGGAAATCCATGAGCCCTGCCTTGATTCCTAATTGACTAATAACTCAGAAACAAGCATTTTACACATTTCAAAGATGGACGGGAAACAGAAAACAACACATTGTAAACTGAATTTAAAATAAATCTATTTTCACCTTATAGTCTTAAAGAAGAAAGTTCTTTAAAATGTGACAAAAGCATAATGTTTAATGATGAGAGGAAGACCTAAAACAAGTTTGAAACATGTTCATTTGTGTCCTGCAGTTTTTTTTTTTTTTTTAAACTATCTTCATTTCAGAGTTTTGGCCCAGGAGACTGGTTGAGAAGTCTCTGGAATCAAGCTGCCAGGACCCAAATTCTGACCTTACCACTTAGTAGCTCTGTGAGAGATCTCTTAGCTGTGTCTTAGTGCTCATTTACAAAATAGTACCTACTTCAAAGCATTGTTGGGAAGGTTAAATGAGATACTACATGTGAAGTGTCTAGGGTGATACTAACAGATTGTTAATAGTACCTGAGGAGCAGAACTAATAAATTGTGCATTAAGGAAAAGCACCAGGGCTTGAGCTTACCCAGAGCAAGGGACTTAAAAAGAAATTCATCACACTGTTAACTCTTCTATAAAATGGATATAGCAAAGTCTACCCTACGAATTGTTAGCTTGTTAAGACATTGTTTATGTGGTCACTTTGCAACTTGTGAATTTTTGCATAAACTGTGGTCAAAGTGCTATGTATTGAATATGGTTTGTGCCCCCCCCCCCAATAGGCTGATGTATAGAGAACTTGCTCCACAGAGTGGGGTTTTAGTAGAAGGTGTGGAGCTTTAAGAGGTGGGTGCAGGCCCTCAAAAGGGATTATGGAACCCCAGCTCTTGGCTCTCCATGTGATCCTTTCTCCCTGCATAGCCAACCATCTGTCATTATCCAGGAGGTCGTCACCAGAGCTGAGCTGATGCAGGTGCTATGCCCTTGAGCCTTCAAAACTGTGAGCTGAATAAACTTCTTTTCTTATTAAGTCAGCTGTCTCAGGCATTTTGTTACAGTGATTAAAAGCTGATTAACACACATAGCAACTCATTCATTCATTTGACAAATATCTATTAGCCATCTACTATGTGGCAGGCATTATTCTAGGTCCTAGGGATGTGAAAGTCATGCAAAGACTCTTCCCCATGAGGCTTACATTCAAGTGAGGCCAAAAGTCAAATGTAATAAATGTCAGGCACAAGAAAGAAAGTGGAGAAGTAGTTAAGGATTCTGGTGTGCGTCCTGTTTTAGCTAGGATGTTGACTTAGATATTGGGATGTGTTGTGCTGTTTTATCTAGGATGGTGACGACTGAGCAGAGATGTGAATGAAGTGAGAGATTTGGCAGCGAACCTATCTTGAGGAAGGACATTTCACATAAAGTGCATAGCTTGTGCAAAAGCCACGAGGTAAGGAAGAGCTTGCTGGGCATGGCGGAAGGCAGGAAAGAGATTGGTGTGGCTGGAATAGATGGAGCAGGAGGGAGAGTGGAAGGGAAGGAGAGCAAAGAAATAGTCTAAGGCCAGATGGTTGAGGATCTTGAAATAGCATGAAATGGACAGTGTGAAGGAAACCCAGTGGAGGGTTCACTGCAGGCAAAGGCCATGGATTCTTGCTGTCTTGGAAAGATCACATGGCTGCTGTGCTACAATTAGCTTTAGGGAAAGCAAGAGTGGCAAAGGGGAAACCTCTTAGGCTACTGCAACCATCTAAGTAAGAGGAGGTCACCATGCTTTCAGAAATGACTGAACTCAGGATTTGCTGATTATTGGGTGTGAGAAATGAGAAGAGGAAAAGAAAAGTAAGTTGTTTTAAGAATAGGAAACTGGGGGCTGGAGCGGTGGCTCAGTGGTTTTGGCGCTTGCCTGGCAAGCACGAGGACCTGGGTTCAAACCCCAGCACCACGTACACAACTAAGTGTTGGAGCAACTAAGGCCATTTGAAAAACTAAATAAAGTTGTTTCTCTCTTTCTCTGTCTTTCTCACTGTCCCTTTCTCTTAAAAAAAAAAAAAGAATAGGAAACTGGAAGGATGCAGCTGTATTTCCAAGGTGGGAAGAGTTGTGGGAAAATCAGGGGGTGGGGCAGAGGCGGAGAATTTGGATTTAGAAGTAGCATCATTTAGAACCGACATCTCAGGGTGAGATGTCACATACATTTGTAGTTTGGTCAGGATGTTGGGTTTCTATACATGCCCTGAAGATCATGAGCATGAATGGACGTGATCTCCTGGAGTTAGCCAGGATGCAGAAGAAAAGTCACAAACCTGAGGTCTAGGTGTTCCAAATTTCAGATGCCGAGAAAAGAAAGACTCCTGAATAGTAACCTTAACACTGCAAAATACAGTGAATGACTATCCGAACCTGATATAATGTAGGTGGCTGATTATTTTCATTTTGAATAGATTTTCCAAGTCTAGGCAGTTAGTCATTTATGTTCTCAAAGCACTTTTTAAATTCTATTATCATAGCAAGCAGGTTGAGTCATATTTGTTTTTGTATTTATTGTTGATCCTTCCTTCTAAACTGTAAATTCTTGAGAACTAGAACTATGTCCTATTACTGTTTATATCTACCAAGCCTGGCACAAAAATGAAGATGATAATATTAATCACTAACATTAATCTAGTCCTTACTATCTGCCAGCATTTTTCTAAGGCTTCACATATATTAACTTATTTAGAGCCCACAGCAATTGCATGAGGAAGACATTTCCCAAATGAGTGAACCCCAAGTCAGAGAGTCATTTGCTTCAAGTTATGCAGATCATATTGAGCGTTGGGCTTAATAAATACTTGTTAAAACAAATAAATATCTGTGGAAGAATGGACAAATAGAAGCTTTATAAGAGTTCCCACAACTAAATTTTTTGCTAGACTCTAAATTGGTCTAACTTGCGAGAAGGCAGTTAAAAACCCAATCTTTAGATAATATAAGTAAAGGCAGTTTCTCATTTTTTGAGGTATTTTTTGCTACTTTTAGTTTTCAAGATATGTACATACAGTAAAATGCATATACTTTTAGTATACAATTTGATGAGTTTTAACAAAAACACCTGCTAAGCAGCAGCACTATCAAGACCATTTCCACCACCCCAGAAAGCATTTTCATGCGTCCTTGCAGTTGTGTGAACCCTGCCTTGTAAGCCAGCAATGAAACACTGCTCTGGATTTTATAACTATGCATTAGCCTCGCTTTTACATAGATGACACCGTATGTATATTTCTTTTGGTCTGACTTCCATTTAGCATAATATTTTTGAGGTTTATTCATGTTGTTGAATATATTAATAGCTCATTCTTTCTTATCATTGAGTACCATTCTATTGTGTGAACACAGCACAATTTTTAAGTCCATTCTCCTCCCTCCCATATGCAAAACTGTTGAATGAATTTAAAAAAAGAAAGAAGAAATAAAGCCATGCTCCTGTTAATGAACATTTGGTTTGTTTCCAGTGTGAGGCTCTTCTGAGTGAAGTACTGAGAACATTCTCATGCAGATCTTTTTGTAGCTGTGTGATTTCATTACTCATGTGTGAACACCTAGGGGTGGAATGGTTGGGCCAAGTGATAGGTATATGGTTAATTTTAGAAGAAGTTAATAAAATGTTTTACTATGTGATTTATGTCCCCACCAACAATGAGGGAGAGTTTATGTTATTGTACACTGTCATTACACTTGTTGTGGCCAGTCTTTTTATTATCTTTTGCCTTTAGAAGGATTTCTACAGTTTTTGAGAAGAAGCGAAAATCCTTGCATTAATATGCAGAATCCTTCTAAACTATATGCTCACCATTCTCCTTTAAGCTCATCTCCTTATCCTCTACACAGGAACCCTTGGAACTAGCCACAAAACCTGTTCTTAGAGTTTTCTGTTTTTACCGTTCAGTGTTTAGAGACGTCTCTGTGCCTCCTTCTTCTTCACCTAACAGTCTGAACCTCTTCCCCTGCCCAGTAGCTCTGCTTCCTGAACCTCCAAGCAGAAGGAAGGCTCCTTTTTTTTTTTTTTTCATGCTTTAGACACAAGCTTGGAATCACACAGACCAGGTTGACCCAGCCTCTGACACTTAACTCTCAGGTGACCAAGAGAAGCCATTGATCTCTGCTCTTAATTTCCTCGCTCATAACTGGTGGATAGTCCAAACTTTCTAGCAAACCTGTTGTGTAGACAAAATACACTAATTATGTAAAGTGTTCATTACTCTTCTGGGTATACAGATGGATCAATCTAAAGCTACATTTTTCATAGCTGACTGTTTGGTATAGACAGAGGTACATTCATCCTTCAAATATTTATTGAGCTTGAAATAAAAGTAACAGTTAATACATGTTTGTGCCTACTGCCAGGCATTGTGTTCATTATAAGGAGAGCTTATTTAATCCTTACAATGACGGAGGTGAATAACGGCTATGTCTCCATTTACTAACAAGGAAACTGAGAGGTGAAAATGTGTGGTCATTTGTCCAAGGTCACATTGCTAGAAAGTGACAGACCTCAACATTTAACCAGGTCTGTCTGACTGCAGAGCCATCTCTCACAAGATCCACAGTCAGTCCACTGTTTTCAAAATGCTCTGAGTTTAGATCTGGCCCCTTACAATGTGCTGGAGATGCACTGAGAAAGAAGGCAGCCGTCACTGCAGAGGACAAACCCGTAAGCAGATAATTACAATCCAATGTGCTAAGTGTGAAAGTAGAGTTATGAATGAAGAAGTAGAAAGGGCACAGAAGAGGAACACAGCCATTTAAGAGCAGTTCAGATATAATTTCTGGCAAAGGGGAAATGCTCAGTTGGTTTTAATGGATTACTAGAAATAGACCTGGAAACCTAGGCAGCAAGAACAAAGGCATGGAAACCTGGAACCTCATGATAGGGGCTAGGAGCAAATGAGCCGTTAGTGAGTGAGGCAGGGAGCTGTAAGAACCCAGTTGTGCAGGTGGTGCAAGGCACAAGGATTCACATCTATATAGGTATCACTCACCATAGTATTGCAGATCTGTATATTTATTTAATCAGTTTCACTGAAAGTGGCCACCAAGTATTTCATTTTATAAATATGACTATTACAATAATTTTTTTTCCAGTAGATAAAAGTACTGTGTTACAAGTATAACTGGGGGCTTTATAAATTTGCACAAAAGTGTTGTTTGGGCTGGGGGTGGGTAGTCTGCTCAGAATTGCTCTCTAGGTGGATGTCACTGGAGATAGTGAAAGAGATGCATTTGTGGAGGGAAGGACTGGAGTCAGAGAGCAGTTAGGAGACTGTTACGGAAGTTCCAGTGAGAAACGAGATTTTGTCCAGAGCAGTGTTGTTCAGGATGGATTAAAAAGTTCTTAGGCAGGTATTATAATGGCGAGCAAATCCTAATGTTTCATAAGCAGATTTATAAATACAAGTTATTGCTTTCCCCAACAAAATAGTGCATAGAATTGTGGCCACATTTCAGAGTGCTATAGAATAATAATAAAAAGTGGTTGACACCATGTCTTAGTTTGAGTTCTCTCTGAAGCATACCCCAGGATAAGGATCCACGTGCAACGGTTTATTTGGCAGGTAAAGAAACCCCCACTGGGGGAGTGAGGATGATACAGGGTGGGAAGGCAGCCAATAAACTGTGTTATCAACAAGTTACTACTGTAGGCAACTGGAGCTCAATTCTGCAGAGAAAATTCTGGCAGCCAGTGCAGAATACCAGCCTCAGTTATTGCCCCGTGAGGGTGAAACAGTGGTGGGTTCTATGCCCGTAAGGACTGCTCTGGTGTGGGGCGGTGGGCTCTGATTGCTTGGCATGCAGGCACGGTACAGGTGGTGGAGCGGGCGGGCTTTGGAGGCTGCAAAGTCCCGCACGCACACGCGCAGGTGCAGGAGGTTTCCAGTCCCCGGTTTGCACTGAAGTGGCAAAGGCATGGGAACATGGGAGGCGCACACAGCAGCTGCTGCACATGCAAATTGCTCTTCCGAGTTTTCAAAGGATTCAAATTCATTATGTCATTCAAACCTCCCTTCATAACCTTGAGAAGTAGAAAAATGTGAGGCCGGGCAGCTCTTAGGAATGGCCACGTTCCACAGCTGCTATTCCAAACAGAAATGTTTCTTATTAAGCTGCTTCTTCTTCCTCTTTTTGTTTGTTTAGATATATATTTCCTGATCTTGATTGTGAGCGACTGAATTTTGAAACTTATTAGTCACATTTGTTTTCTAGTACCTACAAAGAGTATGTGCTTAGTAAATGGAACTGTGAAGAAATGAATGGTTAGCACCACCGTTTCAACTTAGTGAAGCACAGGACTAAAAGAGCTAAGCAACCTCCCAAAGTCACACAAACAACAGATTAGTGGTGACAGAGCTTGAACTCCTCTCTTCCACCTTTCTCTGGATAGCATATTAATGCACTGCAGCTCAGCAAGGCTACAGAACTAATCTTAGTTGGGGGTTTATAAAGCCTGTGGACATAGAGTGAATACGCCCCCCAATGCATCCACTTCCCCTATAGAACTAACTCAGTTTCATTAATTATAAATCCATCTTAGAGTGTAGGATCATTGTATAATGTCTGTTATTCTTTCATTTTATTATATTACATTAATATTCTACAGATAAGGAATAAGGGAAATGGAGAGGAAGGGAAAAGACATTAGTTAAATTATACAAGTATGTTCATGACACAACATGAAGGGAACAGCTGAAGGTAGACCAATGACCATGACAGCTATCCGTGGAGTTCAGTGGAGGGAGCTTTTTCCATTAGAAATTGGATTTTTAAAAATATTTATAATATCTCAAAGTAAAATGGAGAACAACAAATAGAGGCCAAAACCATGGCCTCTCAGAAAAGAAGTTTTTTTCTTCTCCAGATATTAAAGGCCCTGTGTGCCCAATTTACCAATCTGAGGCTGGGTGAGATTGCAGGCTGTCAAGATCCCTGCATCCTGGCTGAACCAGGAGGTCAAGGGTGGTGCTGGACCATGGTGGAAGGAAGGCTTCGTTGTGCTTTTAATACCGCACATGATCCAAGGGGAGCAGCTGTAACAGGGGAGATCCTTAGGGTTTTTAGAATGAATTTAAAGTGAATTTTTGAGTCCTTGCCATATTTTTGGTAATATAAAAGGCATGATTGACCCATATGTCTCACTTTCTGTGCTCATTTATATCATTCTCATGATTTCTTAGCTTTTGTTTAGAAATGTATTCAATTTAAAATAGATGGTTTTATTTAAGCAATATTGAAAAGTTAAATTTTAAAAAGTCAAATTTAGAAAAAGTTAATTTGAACCTTGCCTTCTCATCAGCAGGCCTAAATTGGTGATTTTTAAATTCCTTTTTTTATCTGTAGAGCCTACACTTCACGTCTGTGTCAGGGTAGGAGTACAGACTCCACTGTCCACTAGATCTGTGTTTCAGTTCCAGTTCTGCCACTTATCGATTGAGACTTTGAATAAGATATTAAATCTCCATATATTCCACTTGTCTCCTCCATGCAAGGTAGATAGTATTAAATATTGCCTTCCTCAAAGGAGCCATTTGAAAAATGCAATCAGATAATGATAAGAATACCTAATATGTATATTGCATGTTCTATATACTTAATTGAATTAGTCCATTTTCTGTTACTATAACAAAATACCTGAGGCAATCTAACTTTATAAAGATAAGAAGTTTATGTAACTCTTGGTTGTGGAGATTCAAGGGCAAAGTGCAAACACTGATTGACTCAGCTCTGGTGAGCGCCTCATGGTGGACAGCTGATGGCATCACTGCAGTGGAAATGTTATGGGAGGAAGAGATTACATCTTCAAGCAAGAAGCCAGGGAGAGACTCAGGGGTCAGGCTCAGGCTTTACTAACAACTTGCTCTTGAAAGAACTCACTCCAGGAGAACAGTATTCCCTTTGGAGGCCAGTGACCTCAGTGACATAAGGACCTCTCCCTGGTCCTACTTCCTAAAGGTCCACACCATCTCTCAAAACTGCCACCCTGGGAACAAAGCCTGCAACATATGAACTGTTAGGAGATACTTAAACCATATCCAAAGCATTGCATTAACCTTCATACTAACTTTTCAGTTATATACTGTCATTATCTCCCTTTTACACATAAGGAAGCTGAGGCACAGATAGGCATAGTATCTTATTCAAGGTCATATAGCTTCTAAGGGTTAGTGTTGGTATTTGAACCCTGGCATATTAAAAAAAAACTTTAAGAAGAGCTTTATTAATTACTATTGTCATTACAATAAAATCTCACCTGGAGTATCCTATGAATTAAAATCGAACCGCTCTGTTCGACTTAGAAGTGGGAAACTCAAATCTCTTCCTGCTCCCTGAGGTAGTCACTGAGAGGGGGCAGTTCCTTGAAAAATAAACATGGCATGGAAACCATTGGCCTTCCTACAGCTGGTAGAGAAAAGCAAGCATTAACAAAACGTAAAAACAGGCTGACAAATCCCTATACAATATATTCTATTTGTAGTGCCTTAGAAGTCTTATTGGACACTTCAGATGTAACTATCTCCCATTCCACAAATAACAGCTGCATCTCTTAAGAGCCATTGGCCATACACGTTTTCTTGGGCCTGTTTTTATGATGTCCAAACTTAGGTATATCAATGGCACAATCAGATAAGTTTGCTTTAAAATTTCTACTTAGATTAACAACTTAAATTTGTTGAAAAATGTTAATTCACTTGTTCATTCGTTCAGCAAATGTTGATGCAGTACAAAGTTTGAACGGGACATGGTTGTATTATGGGTGGGAGATACTGAGGCAGAAATCTGGCTAGGTACTCTTACATCTCCTTGCTCTCAGTCACCTCATTCTGCAGTCCCCTGCCGGTGCACAACTGCCTGCTCATGTCCCCTGGTGCACAGTCTGGATGACCATTTCTTTGTTGCACCGTTTCAGCTCAGACACTGACATTTCCCCCTGCATCTCCTTACATGTTCTGTAATGTTTCTGTCTTCTCTTCCAGTACAGCATGCATTGATTGTTCCATTCTCTGTTTTCAGAATCTTCTCCCACTTCTTTCCTACCAGGGCTAACTTCTCTTGTGAATTTCTCTTTTAAGTCAAATAGAAAGCTGGGATCTATTTTAACAGGGTGTCATTGAAAGGATAAGGCTGCTATGGTACCTAACTTGCTAGATTATCTTGAGGCTCAATCTCAATAACTTAATTTCACACCAGGCACAGTCCTGGCACACACCAGGCCTTCGGTTACATGCCATTTCCCCTCTTCCTTAAGAACGTGGTACCTGAAATGAAATATGATGTGATCATTTACAATTTATGTATTGTTATACATCAAGGGATTAAATATACGGAGGTCATTTTTTTCCTTTTGTAAGTTATCATCAAAGAGAATTTATGAACCCTCAGATTCATGGGGTTGGGATGAATAGTATAAAATTGAGGCAATAAATGCTCTATTCTATACTTTTTTCTTGGAACTTCTTTCACAGACATTTTTGTAACCTAATAATATTTGCAGTTGTAAAACTTATTTTCATCTTGGACATTTGCTACTTCGGTTGGCATTGTTTCATATGTAATTAGCTAATTATGTGTACCAAGGAGTAATTTTTATTTTCATATATAAATTGGGTGCCTGGGTTTATAAGTATCATAAGTGGAAAGGCCAATTGAAAATTGTGAGATGTAAATCGAACTGACTTGACATGTGACAGTTTCTAGGATTAACTAAGTAACTAATTACTTCATGCATCAAGCATTTATTGTACCTGCCCTGTGACTGACTATAGGCTAGGTGCCGATAATACAAAGGTGAGAGCTTCTCAGGCTATCAGCAGAGAGTTTCATAAAGGATTGCACACTGCATGGCAAAGGGCAACAGGAGCAGTATATCCGTGGTATCTTGGTAGCAAAAAGTAGGAGCAATCCACTCACATGTTATAAAATACACGTTTTGATGTTATTTAGGTACGATAAGGCCAAAGATCTGAAGATGATTGCCACAGGAAGACAATTTGTTATATTCAGAGATTCCAAGAAGGCACTTACCATGTTTTGGGGAGCCACTAGAGTAAAGACCAGAGTTGGGCAAGAGGTGGGGGCAAGGGTAATGGTGGAAGGGACAATGGGGCAAGAACCTTTTTTGTGGTTGGGAGAGGCAGAGTAAACAAGTTTGGGACTGGCTAGTTTTAGTAATTTCAGTCAACTGTGGAACACAAAAGCTATCCCTAGTTCTGGAACGTGGCTCCAGTATGTTAGGGTAGGTAGATTAGAGCTGAAGAAGAACACAGTTAGGGGTTAATATAATAAAGTTAATACAACCATGTGCAGTCAGGACAAGCAGGAGGACTGGTTCAGGGCAGATGGAAAAGTGCTGTCTGGGCAGATGGTTCATCTTATGGCAATGCCCAGGTGCATAAGAGATCGGTTGTACTTAATAAGTTTAGAATCTGCAGTTTGGATGCAAGATGAATAGTACGATAGGGGTGGAAATGTGTGTGTTGTGGACAGGGGCCAGTTTGTGAAGTATGCCTGGTTAAAGAATTTGTACTTTATTTTAGACAGCAGGAATAGATGAAGGAGGAAGATGATGATTTTAGTTTACTTATGTTTGGTGAAAAATCTATGCTACTAAATCTATGCTATTTAAAAATTAATGAGGTTTCACATTTCATCTTTGTAAAATAAACAACATGATGTGTTTAGTACCTTCAGTGGCTATGTAAAGAATGTTTACTCTTTCTTTCCTAGGGATTATAAATCTTTGGTGTTCTCTTTCAGTGCCCACCCAGTAGGCGAGTAGTACAGCAGAGAGTAAGTACAGAGTGATAAGGCAGTAAGTAATTAGAAGACCAGTGTCCTAGTTATTGCATTTCCTGAATCACTTAATTTCTCCAAGGAATGGCCTAGTGGGCTATATCATGCACTGGAGACAGTCAATGTGTGTGAATTCTGACTCTGCAACTTACTGTATGACCAGGGGCAAGTTGGGTTCTGTTTTAGTTTCCTTGTATACTTAATGAGAATAATAAGAATATTCATATCATCATATTGATAAGGGAATTTGGATTTTTTTTTCATACACTTCATGCATCTGCCAGCCTCAACTCTGGGCATTCCAATGTGTTGTGCAGTGCTATGGTAGAATGCAGTGTTGGGACAAAGAATGCTCATCAGAGCATAATAAAGGGAAATGGGATAATTATGGGAGCCACTGACACTAACACATACCCTGACACTCATGAGGCTCTTCTACAGCAGAGGAAATGGAGTTTTGAAGCCTATTGTTCTTGGTTGATGCCAACGTCCTGTAAAGTTAGTGTGCTCTATATGTTGCTATAAATCAAAGATCAATATATGATCTGTTTTCCTCCTTGTACTCTCCATAAATAAGACAGATATCTGGGAACCAGCTATGGGGTGGGGGGTGACTTGCATAATTGCCCCTACTGGCCTTGCAACAACATTTGTGCTACTTGTCCTTATGACTCTGGATTCTGTTTTTCCCTTTGAATTGAAAGCTGCCATTGCTACCTTGCCCTTCATGCCATTAGGCAATCACACAAAAAGATGTTATATTTTAGTTGGGCTGATTGACTCTCAGTAGCAAGACAAAATAAGGTTGCTATTACACAACGAGTATAATGAGAAGCAGGAATGGAAACAGAAGATGCTGTATAGAATCTTAACTGGTAGAACCCATCGTAGACAGATCCGTCAAGTCTCAAATCCCTAAAGAATGAAAGTTTCCCATCATGAACTGGGCAAAGAAGCTGGATTGCATTGCTGGCTCTCAAGGGAACACAGACATGTAGCTATAATGTATATTTACTTACATATATGGATACATGGTAAAACCCTACTATAACATAATAAATGGAGCTCAAAACTTAAAAAACATGGTTGTGCTGTTGTGAGATTAGTGAGAAAACAATATTTACTATTTGGTTTTTTTAGTCACCATGAAATACAAGGAAAAGTTTTAAATTGTTAGTTATGCAGAAAATCCATTAGTTCAGAATACGTCCTGAACTAATCAAATTCCAAATGATTGTAAGGCAGTCACTCTCTAACTTGATTTTTATATTACCTTTCCCAAAAAGATAAGAAATTTTGTCTTTCCCAATTTTAGAATGTAGGCTGGGTATAGCCTATATGATGGATAACAATCATATTATTCTGGTATATTCTTCCTTGTGAGGGTGGAGAAGTGGGTCCACTTTTGGTTTGGTATGGTTTCATTTTTTACTTGAAAAAGATATTGCTTGGAATAAGTCTTAAAGATTATGGAATTAGGTTTTGTTAGTTTTCTTGCTTCTCAGAATCCATTCTTCTTGTTTTCTTCTGCAAAATTACTTGTTTCCCATTTGTATCATTCAGATGACATTCTTAACCAAGAGACTCTGTTCTCCTCTAGCCAATGAATGATTTCTAGTCCTGGTACATGTGTCATGGGTTGATCAGACTTTCCCACCCAGGACTTGAGAGCTTGCACAGAATGGTGCAAAGCTGGAAACAAAATCTGGCTGAAGCGAATTTCTCCTCATGGTGGTTGCACCCATGATTGTCTTCTTTCACCAGGATACCAAGAGTTTTCCTTGTTATTACCTCATTTGAGCCTGGTTATTCAATATTCCTTCAGTTTTATGAACCAATCAAAGAAATAGGATCTAACCACCCAACTTCGATCAGAATTGAAAACTTCAAAACAGGCACAGAGGGGAGAGCCTGGCATTCCCGGGAGAGGAGGATGTGAGCAGTCATAATGTTCTCAAGTAGCACAATGAGTCTGAACAATCTTAAGTATCTCAAAACAGAGTTAGCACAAAATTAACAACAAAGGGCTTTTATTCTTGTTTGGTGGTTCTCAATACATAGATCATGGATCCCTAGTGATACATGGTTTAAAACCAAAGTCTATAAGAATCTATATGTGACTAAACCTGATGTATAGATTGAATAAAAATCCATGGAATCTTATGGTACTGTGAAAAAATTAAAAGTATAAGAAATTTTCCCATCAAAATAGGAAAAATTGGATGATGTCAGCAGTTCTCAGTTGTAAAGTGTTTAACATGTTTGTCTATCAGGGTGCAATTTGATTACTAATGTTAGTTGTAGGCACATTGCTTCTTTTATAAATTAGAAGAGATTCAAGCTGTCTTTTCTATAAATCTGGTTGTCTACTTGCATTCTTATTTGTCTTCTTGAATGTAGGAAAATGGAGTAGAATTTTAATTGCTGCTCCAATAGTTGCACACAAATTGCTGCCCATATTATTATCAGTCCCAGAGCATCATGAGTCACTGGTCCTGATGTATTATTGATGATTGTAGTTGCAATACATTGTTATGGTGTTTGTGAGTTGTATGTAGTTCCACCATGACTTCCCATTTGTTTTTCATTTTATCTATGGGTACATTCATTTATTTTTACATACAAACTTGTAGAAAAGTTGACAGAACAGTGCAATTTCCAAATTTCCTTTACCCAAACTTCACAATTATGAACATTTTGCCACTTTTATCCTGTTTCCTCTCATGTCATATATTTGATGTATCTTACATATAATATATAAAATAATCTATTAGCAATATAATATGTATTATGTATGATATATTTATTATGTACATATATATTATGTAACATATAACATTTCTATAATATTTTTCTAAAGGGTTTCATGGGAAAACATTGGAAAACACAGATATGGTTCTGTCTCTTTTTATTCTTGTTTTTTATTTTTCTTCAATCTGGAACAGTTCTTTAATCTTTCTCTGTTTTTACACTTATGATAGTTTTAAACAGTATAGACCTTTCATTTTTTACAACAGCTTTGTTCTAGTAGCTATATTACAAAAACAAGAAGAATCAGGTGAAATCAATAGTCCTAAAATTCCTACTTAGACCACTACATTTAAAATTTGATTATTTCCAAATGTAATCAGCACAAAGGGAACCTCCATAAATCTATCGGCAGATTTCTCACAGAAAACTTGCAGACTTGGATGTAGTAGGGTGGCACATTCAAGGTGCTGAAAGAAGAAAAAAAAACAGCCAACCAGGAATACTGTACTCTACAAAGCTATCCTTCAGAAACAAAGGGTAAATAAAGCCTTTCTCAAACAAAATCTGAGTGAGTCAATCACCAATAGACCTGCCTTATAAGAAATGTCAAATGGAATTCTACCAGCTGAAACAAAAGGATGCAAAATAGCAACATGAAAACATATAAAAGTATATAGCTCACTGGTAAGGGTAAGTATACAGTCAAATTCAGAGTACTGTAATACTGTAATGGTGGTATTTGATATACTTTATTTCTAGTACGTAAGTAAGAAATAACTATAGATAAAATAATAATGGATTATTAATAGATTCCTAATATAAAACAATGTGAAATGTGACATCAGTAGGATAATGCAGGGGGTGGTGGGAAGTAAAAGTGTGGGGTTTTTATATGTGGCTGAAGTTAAGTTGTAATCAAATTAAAATACACTGTGACAATTACCTGATGCTTTTATGTAATACTCCTGGTGACAATAAGGAAAAAAGATCTCTGGTGGATACACAAAAGAGAAAAAAATCAAGTCAGAAAGAAATATGTAAAAAAGGAAGAAACAAAGGAACTATAAAGTAGCCATAAAACAATTAACAGAGTTGCAAGAAGTCCTCGTCTATCAGAAATTACTTTAAATGTAGATGGATGAAATTCTCTAATTTACAGGCAGAGTGACTAAACGGATTTATAAAAAAACAGAGGAAGAGGATAAGATTACAGTAAGTACACTGTGCAGTTGTTCCTCAGATTCAAGCAGTGGGTAGATTGCTTTTTAGAGAGGAGGGTGACCAAGGGAATTCATTGAAATTCAACTTTGGATTGTAAAAAATCATAGAGACACTGAAAGTCAGAAGCTTTGAAAATAAAGTAAGAAATAATACATTAATGATATGCCAGAAGGGAGTGGGAGCACAGGCAGAGAGGAAAGCATGCTTAATAAAGCTGGCTTGGGGGTGCCTGTGGAACAGAAAGGGAGGCTGATCTTAACTGACCTAGACATGGTGGGGAAAGTTGTTCAGAGAAAAGTGATAAAAATCATTGAGCGAGCAGGTGGAAAGTCATGGTGGAGACCACATTTAAGTGACTGTAGACTAGCAAGAAGAGACTGGAGATCTGAGAATTCATAAAGGAAGTTGCCAGCCCGACCCAGCAGTAATATACTGTGGGGTTCAGAGTATGCCTGGACCAGCATAAGTGACAGAGGCACAGAGAGGATTGCGCTTAGGGCAGTCCAGGATGGGGATACCGAGGGGAGAGAACCTCCATTTGTTGTTTCATATGAGCAACTGGGAAGATGTCAGTAACTGGTCAGCAGGCATGTCTGCATTCCAGGTCCAATTCTGGCTAATTCACTGTGATACCTGCAAAGGTTGATACCCTTCACTCTAAGAGTGGAATTTGGGGAGCATCCCTGAGACCCAGACATCCAGCAGAGATTGCTTCTGGCCAGCAACAGAGCATATGGATCTAATCTCAAATACCCTCTGACAGAGTTCCAAAGGACAGCCAAAACTAAAACTCAGCTGCTGGAACTTTCCATTTAGAATGCTGCCTCATCCTTGCTCTGGGAATACATCATTTTTTCAGTGCTCCCCAGTCTGTCCTATCCTATATGGTGAGATGGGAAGCTGAGAGCTACTACAACCAGTTTGGGCTCCAGGAACAATGGCTGGCAGCTTGGTGAGAAACATAAAGAAATGGCATTTAATACTCCCCATCCCTTTGCCTAAAAGTTACAGAAGCCAAAAAGAAATACAAAGAATGGCACAACAGCATAAACAATGAACAAACATCCTTGCCTAGTTATGACCACCTCTTCTGTGGAAACAATCTATTTCTCATTAAGAATTTTTTCCTATTCTACCTTTCTGTTTTAAATTTTAATTTAATTTATTTTTATATATTGTTTCTATTCTGTTGGATTGTGTTTATGTGTGTGCCTGTTTTTGCTGTGCTGATGCATTTGAGAATAAATATGTGTGTGATGTGATTATATATATATATATTTTTTCTTTCATTTTGGTTGTTTGTTTCTTCACCCAGTTAATATTTAGCCTTGTTTTGACTTTGGTGGTATAAAATTTTAAATGTGTTTGATTTGTTTTGATTTTGTATTTATCCATACCTTGGTTTTTGCTCCTCTTATTAACTCTTCTTCATTCTCTTCCCCCAATAATTGTTGGGGTCTGACCTTTGCTTTATCAGCTGCCCTGGATCTTGTTGCTGTTTGCATACGCTTCTTCGGGAGGGGCTGCTAGATTGTGTATTGTTAAGCTTGAAAAACAGGGTGTGGACACGGGCTTCAGACGTTTCGCATTGGTATCACCTGCCAATTATTCTAGATCCTTCAAAAGCTGCACGTAGAGACTTCTCATTGCTTTTGGTCAAACGTGTGACTCCGAAATCCAGGTGTGGCCATGAATGAGCTAATGTAGAGAGGCCTCGAGGGGGCGGGGTGAAGGCCTTAAAAGAAGAGGCTCCAGCCAGCAGTCCAGAGCTCTTCCTTTGGGAGAGAGCTCTCCTACTTTGCTGCTGGTTTGCTGCTGGACGCGGTGTCCCTGCTCCTTTGGAAGGTGAGCTCTTGTCAGCAGCCGAACCTGCCTATGCCTCGATCCTGAATTTCCCAGCCTTCAGAACTGTGAGAAATTGCTGTCTATGTTTGTTCTGAAATAGAGTCTTGTAGCGTTGCCTTGACTTGTTTGAGATTACTTAATGTTAGGCATTTTGTCGTAGCAGTACAAATGAACATTGCCTTGAAAGAGAGAAGTGAAGTATGGATATACAAAAAGGAAAAGTAAAGTTTGGACAAAGAAAGACCGTTTCGGGTCTCCAGTCTGTGGTTTTTCTCATCCCCAGCCTGTCCCTCAGGTCAGAACCCGGCTGGACCGGGACAAATAATAGCCAAAATTTTTCTTGTTCCCTTTTCTTCTCTTTTAGTACTTTTTGTTATTATTATTTTTGCTCCGGCTTTGTAGTCTTCATCTGCTACCTTTCTATTGCTTCTCTTCTTTTCACTTTTTAAATATTTCAAACCTTTTGCTTTCATTCCCTATTTTATCTTAGGGAATTGTAATTTCACTATTGGAGAGCATTCCTTTGTGTATGTAATTCCTACTATATTCAGGTTGTTGTGATTGTTAATACATTGAATGTTGTAGTTGACACCTGCTGTTTAATATCTGATATAGTTCAGTATTGTTTATTGTTGTTACTGACATCAACTGCTGATCCCACTATTCCCCTTAAGGTGGTAATTTGAGTTTCAAATCTCAATGTAGACACTGGACATTTATTTTAAAGTTGTACGTTGGTTATATTGATGTTATTCACACCCCCCTCCCCATTTCTTTAAGAGTGTCTGGGAAGTGATTGGGACTCTACAAGTTCGCAGGGTATAGATCCAGCAACACTCACAACCCAGCCAAGTAACAGTGAACCTCCGTCCACACAAAAGCTAGCCCCATTCATTCTCCAAAAACACTTCAGAATATATAATAGGGGAAATAACCCAACCAATGGCCAGGTCCCCAGTAGGAACAACTAGAGGGGAACTAAATTCCCACTCCTGGAAATCTACTCATATGGCAAAAGTAGAGAGAAGTCCCTAGAACAGAAAAGGTAACTACACACCAAAAGACACATGTATAAAAGAGACTAAGGAATATAGCTCAATAGGTGTTGAAGTCCAAGACCTCTGAAAACATGAGGAAACATGTGAACAATTTTCCCCCAAAATTCACAGTCTCACAACAAAGGAACCCACAGCTATGGACATGGATGAAATTCCAGAGAAAGGCTTTAAAAGATT